>WEKW01027078.1:5418-21618 GCA_013389905.1 Sula dactylatra
AAAATAAATTAAATAAAAAAAAAAAAAAAAAAAAAAACAAAAAAAGGAAAAAAATAATAAAAGAAAAAAAGAAAAAAGATGAAAGCTTCAGAAGCCTAATAAAATATTTAGAAAGGTCAGATCTTCCAGATGGGACCATGACTGAGCAGAATAGATCAGGGAAGGAAGCTTGGCCCTAATCCACAGTCAGTGGTCAAGACAAGAGTTATGTAATCAGATTGGTTAATAGTCAAGAGAGAAATCTTTGCCCATCTGTGGTAATGAAGAGTAGCACAACAAAACATCTTCTGCATTTTGTGTCCACTGGAAAAAAAGTAGTCACCATGCCTTCCTGCCTTGAAGTTTGTATCTGTCTTACCTATGACATGAATTACAATAATGTTATTGGGCATGACATTCAGCTGTTGCCTCACTGTGAAAAATGAAGTAAAATAAACACTGCCCCAATCAATAGATACAGGAGAAATCAGAAAAAAAAAAAAAAGGAGAAAGTCACTAATCCCATTTTACAGACATGGAACTGAAGCACACATGAATTTCCACAGACACAGAGGATCTGTGCCAGAGCTAGAATGAAGGTGAGATCACCTGCATGTGAGGACGCAGGTGTTAATACTACTGTCAAATTCTCTTTTTTTCAGACCGTTATTTTCCAGTCATTGGAATATTTATGTTGCAGTTGATAAAAGAAGGCAGTGATACTGGAAGATATTTCCTCTTGGGATGAAGTCGGGAACATTCTAAGCATACCAAAGTCAAGCTCCCTTTTCTCACCTTAAGATGGATGGCAACGCAGAGAAATGCTAGTGAACCTCTGGTTTGTCTACCAGACCCCCGAAAGGTGGAATGAGGAGGAGTAAGAAATAATTGCAATTTTAAGGGTACATCATATTAGTTAGGGGATTTTACAAATTAAATTCCTCTGTTCAATTTTGAAAAGGAAAACTGTAAAGCACAGACACAAATAGGGAAAATAAAATAAAATAGATTATTTTGTCTGCAGTAAATTATTCTACAGAAAAGAGTAAGAAATGTGTTACAGGATTCTGGGGTTTTTTCCATTTTTTTTTTATTGTTGTTGGTTTTGGTGGTGGTGGTTTTGTTTTGTTCTCTTTTGTTTCAGTTTTTTAATTTGCATTATCTAATTCCAAGTCCCTAAAGAAAGGACCAGCCATATGCATTGTTGTATACTGAGCTTAGCAGGTCAGCACTGGTAACAGAATCTGCGGTGAACCAGATATGGTCTGTTAAATGTTTCTTGCCATTTTATGAGTCCCTGTGAAGCAACCCCTAACGCTATTCAAGCTACAACAGGCGTATTGCTCTTATTGCTCTTTATTTTATTATGAAGTATTAAAACAATATTTTATCATGAAATATTAAAACAGTATTTTATCAGGATGCAATAAAATATACATCTTTCACCTTGTGAATCTTGAAACTCCGTTAAAACAGTAAAAGAATTGTTAGCTTACCAGCTGTCAATCCAATCCCTGACTAATAAATTCATTCATTTTATGGCAGAGCTTTTCTGTTGCAGAGATTATAGCTGCTGCAAGGACAGTGTAAATATAAGTAACCATCTCCCCTGATGGAAACTTAGTAGAGAAAAACAAATACATTTTTAAAATTATAAGAAACATGAAAGGAGAAGAAAAAATATAGAAGAAAATAATTATTTCTGCTGCTATAGTGTTCCGTTGATGTCAGGCCGTTGTTGAGTAGTAACGGAGCCAGGTACCCAGGATGTGAGCCGAGAAGCATTCTTCCTCCAAATAAAACATCAGCCAAATGGAGACAGTAACTCACTCAGCCAATAAGGTGGAAATAATGTCAAGGGAAGCATAGAGCTACAGGTACATTTAATATTCTGTCAGGAGGATCTGGGCCAAGGAAATTGTCTTCAGTTATCAATGGTGGAAGTCAAGTCATCTAGCTTTAGCTGTCTGAAAGATTAGAAGCTTTTTGTCTTTGCTTCCTCTGTAGTCAAGAGAAAGAAAGAGAAGGAAGTGCCTCCATCCAGTAAGGTCATCCTATCTATCTGGTAAGATTATTTTAAGATGAGATGATTCTCTTATTGAGGGCCTTTCTCTCCATTGTATGTAGGAGTAGTTGACAAAACTACCTCAGACTGGATCACTAACTTTAAGATGACTAGAACTAGAAGAGCTGACTCCTGGTTTTCCCAGCTGCAAGCCATAAATCTAAGGGAGCTTTCCACAGTAGAATATACAAACTACCAAAAACTGGTGAACTACAAAATGATCACAGCTTGTCCCATGGTCAGTGCTCTCTCTACCTCTCTCAGATCACAGGAAGACAAGAGTCAGTCCACTGAACTAGGGCCTCAGTGTTACTCACTGACTTACTAGTGGTGGCAGCCAATGCCAAGTGCCTCAGAGGATGGTGTCCCTTCTAGCAAAGCTTTTGTACCTTCCTCTGACCATTAGCCCTGCTTCCATGCCACCTGGAAGATAAATTATTTCTTCTGAGATCAGACCCACAAGATCACTTTTCAGGACAGTGTCAGATCCAGTGGACAAGTGGGAAAATATATGGTTCTCAGTTTCTAAAGTTATTTTACAGTAAATGTTAGTAGTTAACCTGGGGTTAAGCAAGATTGAGCCTGGTAGTCAGAATACACATTCTGGAAGTGCAACTTGCAGAGACCAGCCCCTGCTCTCAAGGATCATTTTCTATAGAATGAATCTGTTTCATCAAGAAAGCAAGAGAGGCTTTCTCCCTTTCCTCTCTCCATGACACAGAGACCAGTGCAGACTATTGGAAGTGTGGAAACTGTACAGGCAAATCCTGATCCCACCAAAACTGTGGACAAGAAGTATTTCCTTTTTTGCTAACTTTGTTAATCAGCTGTTTCTGCTTCCCCTGTAACATTGAAGAAAACATAATTGAAAAAATAGCTTTTCATTTCTCTTTCCAGTTCTGTAGCTAAATAAAATAAGCAATTATGTGCCCCACTTCAGTTTTGTCCCTTCCTCTTTCCCCATGTATATAGCCAATGCTTACACTTATCCTCAGTCCCAGGAAAAACGCTAAATTTATCCTTTTCTGTGCAGGAGACAAAGGTCAAAGATGGCATTTTGATTTCATCAGATGCTATTCTGAGTACTACACTTGCTGAGAAATCTTGACTTCACTGAAAGAGATGGAAAAAAATACTGTTTGGTTCAAGGTGACTGACACTGCAGTGTTATTTATGCAATTTAAGCTTGTGAAATAATATAAAAGGATAATTTCCAAGATGTGCCTTCCTGTTTTCATTGTTGCACAGTTGCTAAAAATTTGATGGAAAATATATTACATAGAATTTGCCATTTTAAAATTTACCAGATGAAAGGTAAATAGGCAAATAGGTAAATACATATAGGCATGAAAGCCTATAACTTTTGCTTCACCACCCATGAAGTACGTGCCACATCTACCATTTTCTTTCTCTGTGAGAAATGGTCTTCTAAACTTATTTGAACGATGCTGATGCTTTTGCAAAAATGAAGCTGTAAGATGGCATGGGGGGATATATATTTCTTAGAATGTATTTAACAAAGTCAGTTGGTTTTGTAGTAATAATTTTGTAAAGAGAAGTTAAATGTAAATACATGTGGGTGACAATTATTTTTACATGCATTGGGACTACTTCAAGGATCATACAAGGAGATTAAGAAAACGTGCACTCAAAAGAAGAGTGTCTGTGAGTATGGAGAATATTGATGTCAGACCATAGCTATCAAAAATTAATAAAGTAACATAGGCAATGATAGATCTAGTAAGTCTGAGTGGATATAATTCTGTCACTGTGCTGTGGAATAGCTCTCTATGGCCACAATGGTACAACTGGAAAATTCTGTTCCCTTTATAGAATACATTAAAGGTTTGGTTTCTCTTTTTTAATTTCTTTTTCTCTATTTTGAGAGCTCTGCAGCTTTTACACCAATGCTTGATGTCTCATGGTTGCTTTGTGGTGGGGCTCATCTCTTCCCACCTGTTGCCACCATGTGCCACCTTGGATAGACAGGGACATAGGGAAAGGGGCTGGAGGAGGAGGATTATGATTTGTAGCCCCACACTTTTGCTCTTTTGGGGGAAGTGTGCCTACTCCTAGGACTGTTGTGGTATTTTTCAGCATTTGTTTGGTACATGTAGCACTGAAAGCAGCCTGACCAGTGAAATTCAACATCTCTTTGTGTTCATCAAGAGCTTCTCTTTGTGAATTGCCCTATTAGGCTGTAGCACAGATGGAGAGAGATGCATTTGGTCAAACTACCTGAATTCATGTTCCTCTTTTGACTCCAACACAAAGCAGTGTCCTCTCATGTTAAAGTGCATAAAGCATGCCCTGGGAACACTCACTAGACTAAAGCTCACTAGGGAAAACTGTGGAGAACCCTTAATGGCTAGATAAAAACCACACTTAAAACAACTTGTCTATCATTTCCTGAACCTTCAAAGTCCTGCACGTGAAAAGAGGATCTTTCATGGACCTGTGACACCTCCAAATGTAAGCAGAAAGTGACTATCATTTTTCCTTCCTACAGTTTTGCATTTAAGGACTTAGTCTTACCTAAGTCTGCTTTAGCTACTATATCCTCTTTTGGATCTAGCTGCAAGTTTATTTCAAGTTACTAGAACTGTCAGAAAACAAGGCCAAAATCAAGAATATTGGTTCAATGACAGACATATTTATAGTTCACACTGACCTTATATGTATGTAAGTAAAAAATATTCAAGGTAGGATTCAAGTTATTATAGCAGAGTATAAAATTGTACTCATGAGGGTTGACCTCATTGTAGCTCTCAAGGTGAAACAAAAAATGAAATTGCCAACAAACATATTACAGCTTGTGATTAAGTGGCTTTTTATACACTTTGGGAACACTGGGACAGACAGTTCTGATGGGAAAGACATGATTACTTCTGATTACACTGTACTATCCCACTGCAGAGGTCTGATACCAGATTTCAGTGGAAAAATAGTTACAATAAAAATCTGAAGTATATATCATGCAACCATCATAAGTATCCACAGCTACAATGAAATTGAGTTACATATCATGACAAATTACATATGGGATGTCCCTTTGAAAGGTTATTTTTATACTTATTTCATTTAAGCCAGAGATATAAGGGTCTTAAAAGCTCAGGCATTTAAAAAGAAGATGTACTGAAAGGAAAAAAGTGTCCTTGTGTGAGGCTTTTTAAAATTAAATTAATTCTATTTTATCACATTTTAAAATACCAAAACATGCTGCACACTGTTTCTCATAATGGATTACTAAACTTGGTGTCAGGAGAGGTGAGGGGAAGGACTATTCATTTGCTATCTTTACTGTTCTGACTGTGAAAAGATGGAATTCTTCAAATTATATGTGAGATGGGAGCCCTGCCAGATTATTCCTTTCTGTATTTAAAACTTGTTATACTTTGTACTTACTGCCTGCATAGATTGGAAATGCATGGATACATGCACACTCAGCCTCATGTAGTTAATTACATGAATCAGGGAGTAATATTATGTAGAGTACTATGATATGTTGGGACATTAGAAGGGAATCCTTAGGTGAAATAAATATCTGAGAGGTGAAAAGTATGTCCAGAGTTCTGGCACTCATAAGATAAATAAGGAAAGGACAGGAATGTGTGACCATGAATTTTACAACTACAGCCCATGCACCTATCATTCAGTAAAAATTCATTACCATTATTAATAATGTGACATAAAATGATACTTGGCAGATATATGAAACAGTAGATGGCACTTTAACCACAATGGGGGAATACCCCCCAGCAGATACCAACACTGCCTGGCCATAGACCTGGCATTTATATAAATGAGCGAGACAAATTCTGGACCTAGCATAGACCCCATATGTATACACTTGTGCACAATTATTTTTGTGTCTGCTAGGCAGCTCATAATTCTGGCTATGACATTCTCTCCCCCTCATCTGGGAATCATTCCAGCCATGTTCAAACTGGGCTCTAACAACATAGTCATATATAAACCTCCTTTGGAACAGAAGAGGGCAGAAAAAGATTGGCAGGGTCCTGCCCAAATGTGTGTTCTTTGCAACACCAAGGAACAATTTAGTTCTTGCCTGTCTCTTGAACTAAAGCAAGATGCTACCTGCAATGTGTCACATAAACCTAATACAGCTTCCTATGTGGTATAAGGGGCTATATTGCTCCTAAGTAAGCATTTTGACAGAGCACTTTGTTAATGGATCCTGGTGCATTCATATGTGAATGTACTTTACAGACATCTGTACACTGTAATCCATACAACTCTAAGTTCATTCCACCTCACATAATGACCCTATCATATTCTGTGTATTTAAGAGAAAGAAGAAAATTTAGAAACTTGTGTGACCCTTTTTACTGGTTGTATAATCTCAAATGTTATTCTGGACCAGAAGACACAATGATAGAGCATTATTCTTTCTTAGTAAGACACATTCAGCTGAACATACCTAAGGTATTGTTGTGAACGGTGTTCCACTTTGAAGAAAAGGCAGTACTAATAATAGCCTCCCAAAATCCAGACAATTCTGGAGCCATAGGGCCCCTTTTCCATTGCTTGGGAAAGGACTATTTCTAGGCTTGGTTTGTTTGAATACACTCAAGAAACCTTTGACAATGGGAACATGTCATAGGTACATAAAGTAAAAAGACACAATTATATTACAATAGATAATTCTGAAGAAATGCTGCTAGGCATAGAACAAAAATTGTGTCAAGACTTGCTTGAAGCAACTCCTATATATAATCTAGCTTCACTTAATTTTGCATGCACACAGCTATCAAATTTCAGGCTGATTTTGTAGGCAAATTTTAAAAATAAACTTCAGGACTAATGTTAATTTTGCAGAAGACAGTGATTCTTATTCCAGGACACTCAGACCAGAGCTTATTTTAAAAGTGATTTTCTGATATTCTTATATTGAAAACCAACTGTTTCTTACTTTTTCAATTATAATCCAGGATCAAAATACTGCAAATATGCAAGCAATTGTTACTAGATGAACCAATATAATTTTTGAAGGCTAAAGAAATCAGCAATATAGAAATTATTGTCATAGTATCACTATTTGACCTCATAAAATTTTCCTGACCTTCAGTTCCAGGTCTACTAGTTCTTAAATGTTTTGCAGCCTGGTCAAGGGAAACGGTTAACTGCCATCTTTGTGGCCATAAGAACAAATAAATCTTTGAAAACTTATGCAGCATTCTGAGAACCAATTTTCTGTGGGGGCTGCTGTTATATCTACAAGTCCTGCGGCATGAAGTTATTTCAGACTGGCGCAAATCTGGGTAGCAAATTCTGACATGGAATTTCCCTTGCTAATAAAAACAGTGAGTAAAATTCTATAGGCATTATTGGTGATGAAAGCGCTTGTTTTCTTCAAGGGTCCGTTTTATAAGCTAGCCTCCTGGCATGGACAGTAACACGTTTTTTGGGGATAGAAAAACACTCATTTCTACCTTTTGTTTCTCTGAGGGATTTTCAGTCCTGTCTCTTAATTCTTCACCATTACAGTGCCCTTTGGGAGATTTTCAATTTGGGTCAGCAGGTAGCCAAATCTATTTGTATTTGAATTCCCCTATAAGCAGGCATAAGTCATTGCCTGTGCTTTTCTGAAAGTGATCCATTATGAAGAGAAGCACAGTGAAAACAGCTGGATTCAGCAGCAGTTACAGACCCTTACTTGGCACTCAAGTCATGATCAGTCCTGTAGGTGTGTAAATACTGCCAGATGACCAGTGTTCAAAATGCAGAGCAGATAGCCTTGAATAATGGCCCCAATTATTTAATCTTTATAAGCATGTAGAGCTTTTATCTCCCTCTACTACTGTGAAGCTTTGGGAAAAATTTCTGTAAGGACAATACACAATACTTAACATTTTTATGGTTTACTGTGAGATAATATTGCAAAAAAAAAAGTGTCTGCAGAAAAATGGGAAGAGCTTAAGCTTGAAAATTATACATCTGTTTCACTGCCTTTCTTTCTCAATGGAAAATGGTGTAGTGCAATATTTAATATTCAGGCTAATTTACCACATCAAATAAGTTTAGTAATTTATATCCAACACATTCTATTTTTCCAATTTTACTTAATGCTGCACAAGAAAAAGATATTTTACTTGTTCTGTGTACACCCCTCTACCCACTTCTGCTGGCAGTTTGTTAGGGCACTTAGTAGGGAGATGGAATACTCTTAGGCAGGAGGGAAATAAATTTCCTTCTCCCACTCATTGGAAGAGTACACTGAGTACTGAGTGGTTCAGAAAGAGACTCCCAGGGAAACAGAGCAAGGTAGAATATTAGTTGCTAAACAGGAACAAAATTTACTAGGCTGAACAAGAAACACTTCAGAAGAGACTTGAGTATTAATAACTACCCTGCAGACTTGGATCCTGAGCTGCGATCCTGGCTCTGAACTGCGAGCTGTCTTCAGGACATAGGTCCATCTTTGTCAGATAAAGATGAGAGACTTATTTCCAGTAGCTCAGAGGTTAGAGCCACCATGTAATAGAGTAGATACCCATTTGCAAATCTCTGCCTGAATGTCAGGGCTGAGCGTAGCCTGCCTACTGTATAACTCAGAAAGGACCAAGAAGAGTAAGAGCCTGAGGATAATGCAGCTCCTAACCCAATGTGCAGAGCGTGCACTGCTGGAGGCCTCAGATGAGACTTGCGAGGGTACTTCAGGTACATTGATACACCCAGGGCCCTGACATTAAAATTTCTGCAGATGTCATGGTATTTGAATATGAGATCCAAATAACTAAAAATGTCAGGTAGGCTACTAAGACCCTTTGTTAATCTCAAGCTCTTCGGAAAGATCCTATATATTATAAAGAAAAATTTAAAAATAATCAGCCTTGTAAAAAGACCTCTCCTGAATGACCCAATCATTATCCAGAATTAAAGGATGACGGGTTTCAACCACTGAAACGAAAAGAGGGTGAAAAAGGTTTGGCAGTAGAGCAGACACCACTGTCAGGAGGACTGAGTTATAATATTTTGGACAGCACGCATGGGCAGAGAGTTGATTTAGTCTGATTAATAGATCATTCCTGGAAGAAGCACTATATTGCACAGACTGTGACAGATAAACCATGAACTTCCCTATTCCAAGTTTCTCAGCTGATCTAAGATCCACAACAAAAGTACTTGTGTACATGTGCATCACAAGGATCATTATTTACTTGTCGGGATTTGAGAAAAATATTTCATTAGGCAGTCAAAATGATTGAAAGAACTTTTTTTGAATTATGAAGCTACTTTAATGTGTGTGCAACAGTACTGTGGTATTTAGGTAAGATACAACACAAAACAACCTTTTTTTTGTATTTTTTAAAATTGTCAGGAAGAGTCAGCCACATAACTGCAAAACATCCTGATGTTAAGCTCTCCATAGTGTAAGAGAGTCCTGACAAACACTTCCTCAAATGGTTGCCAGTTCCTCCTATGTTGCCAGCGGGACCAAGTACACCCTCAATTACAAAGAGCAAAAAAGCTAGGCCTACAATCTTGGAAATCTTTCCATTATTTCCTTCAATTACTAGCCATGAGACCCAGCTTTTCTTTTTCTAAAAATCCTTCCTTATACTATTACTAAAACAAGGAGTCCAGCATAACACACCACCTGCAAGAAGGTACACATTTTCATTTTGAATGTCACAAAGGCAAAAAACCCCTGGAATTAGGAAAGTATAGGCAATTTTTCACTACTCCTTCCCACAATGTTTTTCCACCTCTTATTTCAGTCTATTTACAGATTATCTGCCACTGTCCTAAATTCTTCAAAAAAACCAAATCCTTCTTTTTTGCTGCCTTTCTGGTATTATAGTGAAAATAAATAATAACAGCAATGCCTATTACAAATGCTTAGTTTTTACTAACTAGTTTACATAGAGATGGCCAAATAGGCAGAAAAGGTGTTTGCTGAATGCAACGGATGATTAATTTTAAAGTGTTCTGGAATTTACCAAGTATCAGTAAAATTTGACTACCTATTCTCTGGAGATGTTTGAATATAGGTGTCATGGTTTAAACCCAGCCGGCAACTAAACACCACCCAGCTGCTCCCTCACTCCCCCCCCAGCGGGATGGGGGAGAGCACCAGAACAGTAAAAGTGAGAAAACTCATGGGTTGAGATAAAAACAGTTTAAAAGGGAAAGCAAAAGCCATGTGCACAAGCAAAGCAAAAGAAGGAATTAATTTACTACTTCCCACCAGCAAGCAGGTGTTCAGCTGTCTCCAGGAAAGCAGGGCTTCATCATGCGTACTGGTTACTTGGGAACAAAATGCCACTGCTCCTTATGTCCCCCTGCTCCTTTCCTTCTTTCTCCCCCAGCTTTATATGCTGAGTAAGACATCATATGGTATGGAATATCCCTTTGGTCAGCTGGGGTCAGCTGTCCCAGCCATGTCCACTTCCAGATTCTTGTGCATCTGTGGTGGGTTGACCCAGGCTGGACGCCAGGTGCCCACCAAAGCCACTCTATCAGCCCTCTCCAAAACTGGACAGGGGGAGAGAAAATATAAGGAAAGGCTCCCGGGTCAAGATAAGGACAGGGAAAGATCACTCAGCAGTTACCATCATGGGCAAATAACCTCGACTTGGGGAAATTAATTTAATTTATTACCAATCAAATCGAAGCAAGATAATGAGAAATAAAATGAAATCTTAAAAGCACCTTCCCCCCACCCCTCCCTTCTTCCCGGTCTTAACTTCACTACAGATTTTCTCTACCTAATGCCCTGCAGTGGCCCAGGGGGACGGGGAATGGGGTTTGCAGTCAGTTCATCACACGTTGTCTCTGCCGCTCCTTCCTCCTCAGGGGAGGACTCCTCATGCTCTTCCCCTGCTCCAGTGTGGGGTCCCTTCCACGGGAGACAGTCCTCCACGAACTCCTTCAACGTGAGTCCTTCCCACAGGCTACAGTTCTTCATGACCTGCTCCAGCGTGGGTCCCTCCTACAGGGTGCTGTCCCTGAGGAACAGACTGATCCAGCATGGGTCCCTCACGGGGTCACAAGTCCTGCCAGCAAACCTGTTCTAGTGTGGGCTCCTCTATCCATGGGTCCACAGGTCCTGCCAGGAACCTGCTCCAGCGTGGGCTTCCCACAGGGTCACAGCCTTCTTTGGGCATATCCACCTGCTCTGGCATGGTGTCCTCACGGGCTGCAGGTGGATATCTGCTCCACCGTTAACCTCCATGGGCTGCAGGGGGACAGCCTGCCTCACCATGGTCTTCACCACGGGCTGCAGGGGAATCTCTGCTCTGGCGTCTGGAGCACCTCCTGCCCCTCCTTCTTCACTGACCTTGGTGTCTGCAGGTTGTTTCTCTCATATATTCTCACTGCTTGCCTTCCTGACTGCTGCTGGTGTTGCCCAGGTTTTTTCCCCTTCTTAAATACGTTATCCCAGATGCGCTGCCACCATCACTGATGGGCTCAGCCTTGGCCAGCAACGGGTCCATCTTGGAGCTGGCTGGCACTGGCTCTGTCAGACACAGGGGAAGCTTCCAGCAGCTTCTCACAGAAGCCACCCCTGTAGCCCTCCTGCTACCAAAACCTTGCGACACAAACCCAATACAGCACCCCCAGCCTATTCGCTGGTGAGGTACGGTGAGAAGCAGAAAAGTTTTTGACTCAGGTCTTGACTTACTGCTCAGCAGTAACAAAAACATCTCTGTGTTATCAACACTGTTTCCGGCACAAATCCAAAACATAGCCCCAGACTAGCTACTATGAATAATATTAATTCTATCCCAGCCAAATCAGGTCAACAGGAAAACAAGTAGACTGTTTTTCTTAATTGATTTGGGGAAATAAATTGAAATTTATAATTTTATTTAGTTGCCAAAAACTAGACTATTGCCTACAGCGATGTTTTAATGTACATATCTCAGAAGATGTAGAACCATTCTATTTTTTTAATGGCTGATTCTGATTCAGACTGAAAAAGTACATTTAAGCCCGAAATGTAGTCATTTCTTTTCCATTGATATACAGAAGATACTGCCTCTCCCTAGAAATTTTGTCAACCCTAATGTCGACTGGATTTAAAGAGCTGGATCAGTGACATTTAGTGCAAGATTATGCCACTTCTGAAAAGAAAAAGGGTCAAAAGGAGGACTGGAGACAAACATTAGTTTCCTGAAAAGTTTCTCATCTCGTTCTTTGTAGAGTGGGAGAAGCTAGTTCTTGCTAGTATTCTTCCAAAACTCTTAAGCACTAAGCAGAATTACAGAAATGGACAAAATGTTAGGGAATTGAATTTCCTGCCAATCTTTCACCTATCCTAACCTTTCATACATATAGCATTAAAAAAAAATATTTTTTCTTTTGGATGGCATTTGCAAGCTCTCTCTTATATAAACAGGTTTTGTGAGTTATGGGTTTTTTTGGTTTTTTTTTTGCAAAATCACTATGCTGTTGACTGTTTTTCTTTTACAGAGAGATTCTCCATTCAGACTGTAACAATATTTTCTCCATTTGGACTAGGAAGTAAAGCTGAGAATAAAAGATAGCTCTCCAGAACTGTAGAACCTCAGCTTAGATGTTTTTAAAAGTCTCTTACAGATACTTTTTCATTACTGAGGACAGGCTATCCCAAGACTATTCACCCTTCAACCCTATTGTGGAGCTTGAGAACACTGCTTCATTCCCATTTAGAATTCCTCTCATATCTGCACTGTGCAAGTAAACTCTCAGCTTTAAATTCTTGTGGCAAATTGTCTTGTATTTGCATAAACTCATAGCAAAGGCTACTATTACCTAGACTATTTTAGAGAGGCTTATATATACTACAGGTTATATAGTACAGTGTTTCTCATAGAAATGTATGTTCCACATTTATATACAAAAAATGCTTATACATGTCATACATCTTCACTAATCTTAACAATGAAAGAGATACTGCTAACACAAAAACAAAGATTACATGAAAAAATTTTCTCCATGGCCATAACTGTGTGTTGCAGAACACACATTAGAAGTAGGGCTTCATGATCTCCTTAAAATATCACAAATATTCAAATCCTTGGTACCTGGAAATCTGAGTATTCAAAACTATTCCCTATGTGTTCTCCAGATTTCTGGATTTAAACCTTACTCAGCTCCCTCAATTAAGATTCTGCCTGCATAAGATTTTTCTTCCGTAGCATAGTTACTTAGTACCAGACCTTTGCATTTGAGACAAAAATTCAAGAATCTGTTTTGAAATGCCTGGCCCAAGTGAAGATCATAACATTCTGACTGCCTGCAGTGGATTCATGATCTCATCTATAAGGGAACAAGCATTTTATCTGTTTCAAACATTTCTGGAAGGCACTCTTTCAGAGCATTTACAAAACATCAGAAAATGTGTTCCTGGGTAATAAAAATGAATTATTTTATTGCAACCTTTTTATTTCTTATTTAAAAATGCATGAAATAAAGTAATCTTCTTGTACAAAAGTTTTGGGAATAGAAAATTTATATTTCTTTATTCCAATATAATTCATAAATGGGACATTTTGATATTGTAATTTAGCCAGAAATAAAAAGAGAAAAAACCAAAAAATAAACTTCTAGCGTCAAAAATGCCATCTTATGTAAAACAGCTTTTTTCTAGTGGAGAGCTGTATTTTTACAGACTGAAATAACTGTGTCTTTCATGCTCATGTACAAGGCCAAGCACAGTTTAATGCTAGCCACACACTTATAACTGGAAAGCAAATCATAAATATATGAAGACCTTCTTTAAAGCATCCTGTGAAGTGGGAGTGAAGAAGTTAAGCTTTTAAATCTTTTCAAACAATAAAATTCTAATCACTGTGTAAAACTGAGGCAAGAAATGTTTAGTGTTCACATAACCTAATATTTAGCTTTTTAATGTTAAAGAGGTACCACATTTTTGAAGATATATGCTTGGAAGAAAATGTTTGACTTCTCCATGACTGATTGCTGAAAGCTTGGTTATTTAACCTTAACACTTTATTCATGCTCAGTTTGTACATGGATTATATATTTTGGAAAAGGACCCTGTGGTGAAAGATGCTATATAAATGTTCTATGTTTATTTTGGTTATCCCTGTAGCTAATAACTGTTACTCAGTTATGATAATCAAATGCCTCTTCAACCCTAAACAATTCAGCAATAAAATGACAAATGTTTTTTATTTGTAAAATTTTTACTCAGTTGATTAAACAATTAGAAAGGATATGTGCAAATAAAAAATACATCTTTCTTTATTTTACAAGACAATGCAAAATTTGAAAAGAATCAAGCTGTACTTCGCTAATCATCAGGAGTGACAGCTCTATCACTGGCTCCTGGATAAAAGACTGACTCCCAAATATGTTATTATGGATCTATTTAGGTAGAGGAATTAGTTAACAAGGGATTGAATTCTCAATTAAAAAAGAACAATAGATGAGATTTTATCTTTTTGTTATAATTCTATGCAAAAAAAAAAAGATTTTTCTGTTGTCAATTTATCAATTAAAAATGTGAATATGTAGCACTTATGTGTCTTTTTGTCACCTTTACAGTGGAATAAGGCTCTCATTTTCAATCCTGACTACATTAGAAGTTTTGATCCAATGGAGAATATTAAAAAGTTAGTGGCTCTACGGACAGTAGTGTATTTCTGACGTATATATAACAAGATGGAAATAATAACTAATATTGGAATAAGATTGAAATGTGAGCTATTTTTCCATAAAATGTGTGATTAAAAAGGAAGAGGGCACATGAAGTTCTCCCGTACTCATTTCATTCAAAGAAGCTTGAGGTGACTGGGGGGAAAGGTGAGGGAAAGGCACCCCATCTCACATAACCGTAACTGAGGGAGGCAAACACAAATAGAGAGACAGAGAGTTACTTCCAGATGTCAATTCACTCAAATTCTAGCTCTAAAAGAGTGCAGAGTGGAATGAAACATTGAGAAGTTCAGATGAGATATTTGACTTTAAGGCAGGTAAAATTTAGTAATATGAATTTGGTCTTATGCAATGATATTGTTATTTGTCTTGAAGCTATTTGCATTGGCTTTCTTTGAACTATTGACAGGACAATGCTAGAGAGTTATAAAACAAACACTGAACAACATAGAAAATATGACGTATATATTCAGTTATGAATAATATTTGTACTCAGTATATATTTATTTCCATCCTAGGGCTTGCTTTTTCTTTTGCTGACTTTTCATGCCCTTTTCAGCTAATAAATTGATATACTGAGATATAATAAAAAAGACCCAAGAAGAGTATATTCTCATTAACAAAAAATCGCTCATGAGAATTTTCATGGGAATTCTGTGTCATAACAAATCAATAAAATAAACATTACCATTTTGCTGTCCAGAATCAGGCATAAAAGAGACTCAAGTCCCATAAGAACACTGCCTCAGTAGAAAATGATGCTGTAAGTTATTTGAGTAAACCAGCTGCCAGTCTAAGTAGATCTAAGGGTTCAGGAATTTTTCTTTTTTCTTAGTGAACAGTCATTACTAAGCATTTTTCACAGAAAAACATGCTACTATTTAAATAAACAAATAATTACTGCTTGAAAGAGCTTGTGGGCATAGCAAATAGTACATCCAGTAAAGTGTTGTCCTAATGGCACCATGAGGTACACATACTAAGCAATCTGCCACTTCAGAAATAAGCAAGGAATCTATTCTCTCTAGTGGTACTCAGGAGACTGAGAAGCCATTTTAAACAAGAATTAAAAAAACTGTACTGCTCTCAAAATGCATCATCATATTGTATCCACTTGGTCTGGAATCTCACATATTTTGAAAATATACAACATAAATTTGTACACAAAAATGTGACACAGCTGCAGGACATAACAATCAAACTGTCCAGAAACACACTCATACATTTGAATTTTTTCCTGACATAGTATTTTAAAATTGTAGTAGATATTTTATAGATTCCAATGAAACTGTGAAGCTGTTTTATGAAAGAGGGCTAAGATTATTTTTTTTCTTCTTTTTTAAGGATGTACTTAACAAGCCAAAAACATCACATGAAGCGTATCTAGAGAACATAATTTTGGACTACAATTACTGTAGTGTGTTAAGCTAAAGCAAATAAATGATTTGGCTCCCTAACAAAGAGAATTAGTATCAGCTGACTTTAAACAGAAATAAAGTTATAATATTATATTTATATTATTATAT
>WEKW01027078.1:21671-43003 GCA_013389905.1 Sula dactylatra
TAAACATAAAAGGAGTTTTCTCTACTTAAACAGTGACGAACATCATAAAACTGTCCTGGATAGAATACAAGTACCAGACTGTGACTTAGAATCATAGTTTTGAGCAAAAGGAGCTACAGAATTATTTCAGTAATTAACTGAGACCTAAAANTAATATAAACTCACACTTTTCTTTTTACGTTCCACTGTAGTTGAGCTTAATTTGTGCAGCAATGAGCTTTTTTAAGAACTAGAGGGAGAAGAAAGAGTTATCAGTTTGGAATGTAGGAAAGTGTCTTACACAATTTTTATTTCTATATGTCCAAGCAGCACACTTTGATTGAGAGAGATCTTTAACAAAGACTGAACTGTATCTTTAAATACTTTGTTTGTGGAGAGACACAACCCAGAACCACTGTTTAAAGAAAGTAGCAGCTCAGTGCATATGTTTAGATAGTCTTGCTGATAGCAAATTAGTGCTGGAACTATATTGTTACTGTGTTCTCAAGTGACTGATTCTACTAAGCATTTGTTTATAGAAATTTAAAATCATCACACTTGAGACCAATGTCTTTGACATGAGCATAGTTAATACAATATGGAGATAATTTATTATGAACTTGGTAATATTTGAACAAGCATCATGACCTAAGAAACCCTGTTAAATAGTTGCTTGTTTTTTCTTTGAGTGACAATTTAGGTGTGCAGTGTGTTGTCATCAGTTGAGATTAACCACAGTAATGACATGTTTTTCACTAAGAACATTATTAACAATTATTTTAATATAGACCAGGAGAAATGATTTTCTAAGTCAAATGATATAAACATTGTAAAATGGTAAACACTGATCTGAAAGGTAGGTCTTACATGATTTCTGTTTGTTTGGAAACTACCAAAATGAGGATGATACCATAGACAACTCTGTGTCAAAATGTTATCTACACAAAGATAAATGTTTGACAATTTAGTATGAAAAATTGTCTTATTTGGGAAATTAGAGGCTGATTAAGCTAAATAAATTAATCTATCAAAAATCAAAGCATTTATGAAAAAAGCTACAGAAGAGATGAGTGGCTTTTTAGTGTTAAAAAAGACAGGTTATATTCCAGATGCACATTTGATTTTATCCAGAAGACTAATTAAAACATGAATTTTGATTTGGATGTGACAGCACAAACAACTTGTGACCTGTGTAAGCAAAAGCTTCTAACATCAGACATATTGCAAATCAGCTGCTATACCTAGTTTTCCAGTCCCCTACATGGTTCATATTTTGCAAGACTAGATGCCCTCATATGATTTTACCCCTAGGCACAAAACAAGCTTCCACAGCTAGGGGTCATTCCGGTTCAGCCTATATAGTATCAGGTTTGGATATGGGAATTAAAGTAGGACCACCAGTGTAACATTTTTGTGTGCTACCAAATAACAAATAGGTTGCAGATTAATGAATATAAGAACTACAATAATTTACAGAGCTTTGAAATAAACTAGAGAAAACTGGAAACAGCTCTCCTGTGCTTGAGGTGGTCTGAAAGCAGAGATTCAGACTCTAAGGCAGAGGTTTTCTTCTGTCATTACATAATTATTGTAGCATGGGATTCTTCCCTCACCAAGAGGATATAATTTAGCATGGGAACTCATGGGTTTTTCTGCACCATGTTAGCCTAGAGAAAGTACCGCTCCCATTCTGGGATTTCTTTTGTCCTTCGGCCAAGGATTCTGTTGTCATTCGGTAAAAACCTAATTTATTTCAAATCTTATGGGACAGATTTTTTTTTCTTTTTTCAAATGCACTTCAGGCCTTTGGTCATTTTGTTGCCTCAGTCTCTGTCATGGCTTCTGAGTCTGTGGTCAAAAGTTCACAGCCTTCAGGCTCCTTTGCTGCATTTCAGTGTCAGGAAAGGGCAGCATGATTCAGCAAGGGCATAAGGAGAAAGGAGAAATAAAAATTAATGCCAGGAGTAGAAAAGGCCTGAAAGGAGGGATTAAATCAGTGCCAAAATGTAGACAGCATCAGTGCACAGGACAGGAATGGTGGAGGCCGCCCATGGACGAGGCAGGGTGGACCTCCACAGCTGAGGCCAGTCTCATGACCTCTGGGGCCTCAGCAGGAGAAGTCCTGCCCTGCCTGCCCCCAGCTGGGGATATTGATTCCAAGATTATTTTTTAACATAGATCTGACAATTTTTTCTTTTTTTAATGAAACTGAGACAACTGGAAATGCTCACAAAGGACCTACTCATGTTCAAAGTCAAAGAGTTTGACAGTAAGAGTAGGATTCATCTCAAAATTTCAGTCTCCTAAAAAGGTTTTGTGTTAAATTTAAGGTCACCTGCATTCCTTGTGTTGTCCCTGATATTGGACACATGCCTCATAAAGATACTTTACTGTTCTGGTTCATTGTCCTATAACTATGATTTCTCTCTAGGTTGCCAACCTGCAGACGTTGCCTTTGACTGTAGAAGCAACTTAGCCAGCTTAGGTAGACTCTGAACTCTCAGGCAGCTAAAGAGGTGTGAGATAAATTCAATTTCTTAGGATAGGACTGGCCAGAAATTGGTCCATTCTCAGTTTGCAGTGGTTGGACTCTCTTGGCATTGGTGCAGCTCTGCTC
This sequence comes from Sula dactylatra, assembly GCA_013389905.1. NCBI lineage: Eukaryota > Metazoa > Chordata > Aves > Suliformes > Sulidae > Sula > Sula dactylatra. The sequence goes on from WEKW01027078.1 coordinate 24,268, forward strand.
TTCTCCAAGCATCTGATCTAAAATATCTAGTTTATCAAAGAGATAAGCTAACTCTCATTACCCCCAAGTGCTTTTCTTTTTTGCTTCATTGGTTAACAAGATATCTTACCTGGAACATATTCTTCAATTAAATAACAAAAAAGGTGTCAGTAACATATGGACAAAAAGCTGTATAGGACTCTAAGTCCCTTTCTGACATAGAGAACTATAATCAAGCCTAATTTTCAAAGCATTTAGGTTCCTTGAAAGTACTAGGCATAATTTCACCTCTTTACTGTGGCATAATTTGTCCAGGGGACAAATAAAAGCCTCAGAACACAGATGAAAAAATGATAAACCATATTAAAGGGTAGAGTTCCTAGAACTAAGAAATAATTATAACTCTTCAGGTATAATCTCTGCAATGAAATATCAAGCTTCGTAACTATGTATGTATGCAACAAATAAGCCTTCGCTGTATAAACACAACCTCTGGATAGTTTACTCAAAAACCTTAACTCAAAGCCATTAGGAGAGTTAATAAGCACGAACATTTTAAAGGTAATAAAATATATAAACCTCATTCATGCAAGGTGGCAAACTTTGCTTTGCTCGAGAAAACAGTCATGAGATTGCCTTCAAATATGTGTGTAGTTCCAGTGAATTGAATGGTTTTCCTCAGGTTCCTGATGAAGTTATGAATGTGGAAAATTAAGGACAAGCTTAAATGCTCAAAGATGCCACAGTACTCAGTATATTCCAGAAATGGAATCTGAGATGCACTCAAGAGTATCTTTGGCTTGAAATTTTACAAAGGAGAAGCTAACTGTAGCTAAACTGATTAGATCATATGTTCAGACAAACAAAAACCTATCATCAGGCTAAAACCAGAAGTTTAAATCTCTTCCTGACCTCTTCCTATGTCTCCCACCACCTTACTTATTCACTACATGCTTTAGAACATCAGTCCCACCGTGAGATGTCTGAAGCATCACACAGGATGCATTCATGTATTATTTTCTATAAAGAAAAAACAAGTATGTACTTAGAGTTTAAATTCTTTGGAAATGGGATAAAGGCTTCGAATGTGATTGTAGACACTGATGGCTGGCTTTACCTTCAGTAAAAATTAGAAATATTAGCATAAGTAGCCCTATTTCACTTTGTCCAAAATTATGAAGGTGATGTTTATTGTTGAATCAAATAATTTATTAGCCAATAGGTGGCAGTGAAAGTATTTAACATTTATCTACATCTTCTATTTTCTTTTAGGAGAATTCACATTTCCCTCAAGTAAATGGTCTATTATGCTCACAAATTAAAAGCCAAGGCACATATTGAATTCTGTCATTAAAAATATTAAGTACTTTTAACTAGTTATAGAACTGTTGAAAATTTAAGCAATTCCCTGGAAATATAAACAAGTGCATCATACTACTTGTATCTTTGCTGAAACCAATTCTAAGGCAGGAGATCCTTTTGAGATCCTGGGACCAATGACATTCCAGGGAGTATCTTACTATTTAGTTTAAACTGTAAATATCTGGGGAAACTGTAGCATTCCAGGAATTGGCTTATACTATAGCTTTTGCATGCTGCATGTCAATTTGTAATTTTTTTTTCCAGTTGCTTTCATTTTTGCAATCCTGTGAGGAAAGAAAGAAGATTTTGTAGCAAATATAATGCAATTTTTCATCACTAGGGTTCACCCAAATTTTATTAGGACAAACTTTACAAGCAACCTCTTCATTCTCTGTGGTAAACAAGCTCATAAACTATTCTATGAATACAGTTAATGAGACATTTCAGATCCGACTTCCAAAGAAACGTGCCTTAACATATTCATAAAGAAGCAAAGTTTCCATGTTAAGTTTTTGCTAATTTTAAATGTTCTTTGAGTAAATAAGATTCAGGTGATATTAAGTATCAGTGTTTTGGTTTGTACTGAGTATAACACAGTCGTTCATTGCGCATCATGTTTCATACCTGCATGTACACTTCCTCCAAGCTTTTTATTGAAAGATATGCCAAGATGGTGTAGTAGGAATTACTTGTTCTGAAAAAAATATAACATTGTGATACAACATAGAACCTAACTATTCCGTTTTCAGACTGCTTCTCTACCACCTCTATATAACAATTTCTCAAAAGAACAAATGTAGGCCACATAGTTTTCAGCTATAGCAAATAAAAATATGGGAAGGTTCAGTCTACTGATATTGACTACAATGTTAGAGAGGACAAGACGTGAATAGCATTGAAATAGAATTATGTCAAAAAAAGGATGGTATGTATGGATAAACAGTAATTTCTGTGGCGCTGTTTAGTGCTACCTTGCTTGGTACTACAGTACGTTATGAATAATGTTAATTTGCATCAAACAGGAGAAACCCATTACGTGTCAAAACAGTATCTGTATTTCGTTCACAGTAAGAGATCTACTTGTGAGAGATTTTCATTTAGTCAGCTGTACCAATGCACCTTAATTGCAAGCAGCTCAGAGCTTTTCATACATTTCTGCCTTCATCATTCTCTGCTACCAGAAAAATCAAAGTGCTTTCAAATCACAGAGCAAGCAGTAGAAGATAATAATTTAATGCTACAGCACTAGGCCTAGGCAAAGTATGAGACTTTCCAGCTTTACCTCAATTCGTTCTAGAGACTTACAGCACTGCAGTTGGTCATGAGAATGAATGTATCATATCAGAAAGTATTTCAAGTTAAAACTCAAACCACTAATATAAAGTTAGGCATTGTTTTCTCTGTTCAGGAAGCAAAGCGAGGAACTAAATCCAAACCAAAGAAGTCTAAGCAAGGATGTGTTCTCCATTAACAATGCAACTGAAAATGTCATCCTTTTCAGGTTACCTGGGATATGAATACGTATGAAAAAAAGAAAGACCAATATTCTGGCTGTGAATGTTTGCCCAGATTACTCCTATTATGTAAGTTCTATAACCTAATATTAAACAGAGTATTTTAAGATATAAGCAAAAAGAGAAATATGAATAAATGAATTCATAAATATTCTGGGAAAGAAAAGTATGGAATTTTACTGACATCTCTGTTTATGAATATCTGCATAACCACAACCTGGTCACAAAAGATAAAATCAAGTTTAAAAATTACCTGTCTTGAAAATATCATATCTTCTTTATTAACAATTTGCCATTAAATACATTGTTGATTCTTTCCAGATATTAAAAAAAAAAATCTACAAACTAAACTGAACATTTTGAGCTGCCTTCATATAAATGATCTCCTATTGATTATTTTATTATTTACAACAATTTTGTGGATCAGATATTATGAAGACCTTATGTATTTCCAGTTACTTTAGAACCTGAGTATTTGCCAATAGATATTTGAGTAGAATTTGAATAGATCATTACAAAGATTACAAAAAGCTAATGCCACAACGTCCCTCTCAAGGTTATGAAACAAGTGAGATACAGTATTTCACAGGACTGTGTTCACGAGAATATCCCAAATCCTGAGCCCTCCATGAAAACCCACAATTCATGCTCTGTAAACTACACAAAATAGTTTTCATGAGAGAGATGCAATAAGCCAGAGACCACAACACTAACAAGAGGTTCAGCTATCAGCTGTGGCTGATATAGCCACTGATAGTAACGAACACAAATGAACCCAAGCATTTCAATAAAAAGAAGGGAATGAGTTGGTTTTCTTCATATTGTTAAAGCATATAATGATATGCAAGACAACAGGACCAGTGTTTTATTCAAAAGCCTAAATTTACCGTACAACCTATGATTTAGACCTAGTCACTGGAACTATTTCAACCATTTTCAACAAAATGAAATCCAATTAATATATGCTGCTTTTAAAGTCCTTCCTATCTATCAATATTTCTTAAAGAATTTACTAATTTTGCTAGTTTTCCTATGACATGAATGCATTTGCACAAATGGCACTCTCTGGAGCTTCTACTAAAGTACTGTAATGTGCTGGTTTTCCGTAAGTAAATCTCTGTGGTAACTAACAGCAGTGTGATGCAGCTCAGGGTATTCCCTCTTAACATCACAGATTATCAAACACACAACAGCCTCCTAAACTGCCTTCGGTCCTCTTGATGAACATCACGATAAGGCTTCATAAAGTGTGGCAGATTCTTAAGAAATCGGTGTGCAAACTTGCCCAGTTCCATACAGGCAATATCTACTGAATTCACTGCACTGTTTACTCTTCCCAGACATCCTCCTTCCCAGTCATCTATAAGCACCTGAGCAACAAAGGAGCAGTATTCTGAATGTATACTGAGGTTTCCTTGGAATGGTGGTTGGACACTGAATGTATTTATACAGCTGACTGCACCTCAAGATATATGCATCTTAGGCTATATAATTCACCCTGATGGGCCTTGGGGATCCTTTCAACAGTAATTCTTTGTTCATATGGATTGTGTTGCTGAATCCCAGTATGTCTGAGGCAGGTTGTAAACAGTGATTTCCTGGAGATGATAATCCATTATTGAACTTCTTATTTTATGTTGTTTAGATGTTAGATTAAACTTTTTATATCTCTATAATTGTTTCTTTCTTTGTAAAGAAGTTCTAAGCCCAGAGCTGATATCCTATGCTTAACTTTAGCATAGGATCCTCGCCCAAAATTGATTCTCCTCTATTGAACATGTTATTTCTGGTCTGCTCCATTTTCATGTTACTATAAAGCAACAGGATACAAAACTATAAACCAGGGATCAGAACTCAGGATCTGTAATGTTTGTCTTGTCATACCTGCAAAAAGCACCACAAGAAAACTCAAGGGAGGACAGCAACCAGGTTATATTTACTTTGGATCAATATAATAGGAATGAACTTGAGACCTGGTTTCAGCTGGGATAGAGTTAATTTTCTTCATACTAGCTAGTATGGGGCTATGTTTTGGATTTGTGCTGAAAACAGTGTTGATAATGCAGAGATGTTTTAGTTGTTGCTAAGTAGTGCTTACACTAGTCAAGGACTTTTTCAGCTCCCCACGCTCTGCCAGGTGCACAAGAAGCTGGGAGGGGACACAGCTGGGACAGATGACCCCAACTGACCAAAGGGATTTTCCATACCATATGATGACATGCTCAGCATATAAAGCTGGGGACAGAAGAAGGAAGGGTGGAGGTTTGGAGTAATGGTGTTTGCCCTCCCAAGTAACCGTCACACGTGATGGAGCCCTGCTTTCCTGGGGCTGGCTGGACACCTGCCTGCCCATGGGAAGGAGTGAGTGAATTCCTTGTTTTGCTGTGCTTGCACGGATGGCTTTTGCTTTCCCTATTAAACTGCCTTTATATCAACCCATGAGTTTCCTCACTTTTACTCTTCTGATTCTCTCCCCCATCCCACCAGGGGCGAGGGAGCGAGCGGCTGCGTGGTGCTTGGTTACTGACTGAGGCTAAACCACAAGAACTTGTCATATATAAGTAGAAAGGTTATGATATTTTTTTCCACTTACAAGTACAAAGCCCCGTCAGGATAAAAGGACTCTCATCATATACTTTTTTTATATTTGCTACGCTGATGGGATAACATGTAGAAACCACACCAGTAAATGAAAAATCAGGTACTGGATTTAAATTAATTGGAGGTGATTTTTGTTTGTCTGCTTTAACTTTTTTTTTAATTTCTTTTTCTTCTCCCCCCCCCCCCCCCNNGTTTTTTTTTTAAATTTTTTGTGGGTTTTTTTTTTTTTTTTTTTTTTTTTTTTTTTTTTTTTTTTTTCCCCCCCCCCCCCCCCCCCCAAAGTAATGTAACCAACTCTAATTAGGCTTGAATGTTACTTTAGGAAGTCTGACGTCATTACCAGTTCTTGGATATTTGTACCACAAGTAGAAGTATTCTAGCTAATGAAGGAAATCAGATCTTGCTATAATGAGGAAACCAACAAAGTGCTGTCTAATGGAGAGACTTGTTAAAACTCTCATTGAAACGTCACCTGCTGCTAAGTGAACAGGCTTGGCAGGCATGAATTAGAGACAGTATCTATTGTAACCTGCCAGGGCTCTTTATGATGGGATGATCATGTTAATACAGAGAACTACTAAGGAGAACCTTTGAGAGTCTCCATGTAACTGCCAAATATGAGGTTTAACTTTATGCTTCAGTGCATCCACTTTCTAATTAGTGATGGGAAAATTTCAAAGCAATTTGGGAATCAGCTGAAATGCAGATAAATAACAAGCAATAAATCAGTTGTTCATACAAAGAGAGACAAGGTCAGCAAGTAACAAGACCAGTGCACCCTAACCTAAAAGTCTTTGGTTTTACACAGTCAACAGTCATTAGGGCATTGAGGGCCCCTGTCTAAGACTGCAGTATTTCACTGAGCCCAACACATCTGCCTTGGCTCTGTTCTAGTAGTTGCCAGCCACACTGAGAAAGACCCAGTCTCTGGCAGACAACGGTTGCCTCCATCCTCATCTTCCTGTCTCTTCTCCCCCTCATTATTTTCACCTTCTCTTCACTAGTTTTAACATTTTCCTGCAATGACATTGCTTAACTCTGCAAAGCAGAAGCTGTGCCATTTCAATCAGAAAGTGACTACTGCAGCTGTTGGGTAGTTGAAAGGTTTGGAGGGAGAAAGTGTCAGAAAAACCAACTGTGAATAGGACCAAGTAAATGGAAAAAAGGAGATCCCACATGGTATCCAGAGCTAACTGGGAACACAAGCAAAAGGTGAAAGAAGAGAAAATAATTATTCTGCTTTTGCAAAAACACTACAAAAACTGAAAAAAAAAAATAATCTCTTGTATAAAACATAAAGGATTATGAAGTGATTCACTTAAGTATGTTTTACCTTTTCACAGAATCACAGAATCACAGAATGATAGGGGTTGGAAAGGACCTCAGTAGATCATCTCATCCAACCCCCCTGCTTGAGCAGGTACACCTAAAGCAGGGTGCACAGGACTGCATCCAGGTGGGTTTTGAATGCCTCCAGGGAAGGAGACTCCACAACCTCTCTGGGCAGCCTGTTGCACTCCTCTGTCACACTCACAGTAAAGAAGCTTTTTCTCATGTTTAGGTGGAACTTCCTGTGTTCCAACTTGTGCCCATTGCCCCTTGTCCTGTCATTGGACATCACTGAAAAGACTCTGGCCCCATTCTCTGGACACCCACCCTTCAGACATTTCTAAGTATTGAAATGAACCTGCCTCAGTCACCTCTTCTCCAGGCAGAACAAACCAAGGTCTCTCAGCCTTTCCTCATAAGAGAGATGATCCAGTCCCGTGATCATCTTGGTAGCTCTCCGCTGGACTTGCTCAAGCAGTTCCCTGTCCTTCTTAAACTGGGGGGCCCAGAACTGGATGCAGTATTCCAGATGTGGCCTCACTAGGGCAGAGTAGAGGGGGAGGATAACCTCCNCACTTGCTTTTGCTGAATTTCATGAGGTTCCCCTCGGCCCAGCTCTCCAGCCTGTCCAGGTCTCATTGGATGACAGCACAGCCTTCTGGCATATCAGCCACTCCTCCCAGCTTGGTATCATCAGCAAACTTGCTGAGGGTACACTCTATCCCTTCATCCAGGTCATTGATGAATATATTGAACAGGACAGGACCCAGCACAGACCCCTGGGGAACACTGCTAGTTACAGGCCTCCAACCAGACTCTGCCCCATTGACCACAACCCTCTGAGCTCTGTTGTTCAGCCAGTTCTCAATCCACCTCACTGTCCATTCATCTAACTCCCACTTCCTCAGCTTGTCCATGAGGATGTTATGGGAGACTGTCACACACCTTCCTGAAGTCAAGATAAACAACATCCACTGCTCTCCCTTCATCTACCCAACCAGTCATGGCATCATAGAAGGCTATCAGGTTGATCAAGCATGATCTTCCCTGGGTGAATCCATGTTGACTACTTCTGATAACCTTCTTTTCATTATAAAGCTCCAAACTATTCTGTGTTTTACAATGGTAATAGAATGCAACTGTTGCAAAATTAAGACACGACAAGTTGGGAAATGCTAGAGTCAGTCTCTTACTGGAAGCACATTATGATACAGACTCTTCCATGCAATGATCCCACTTAAGACAAGACTCCTCTGAGGGTGCAGTGCTCCATTCTTCACTCTGTTGTTTTCTACTCTTTGTTCAAAGTAGACAAGCAACTGGGCAGCCAGACAATGAATGAGTCAAGACTTGATCTCAAGTTCATACTCAGCACTTCTGTCTGTGAAACTTCCAGGAACTGAAAAGGGTGCTTTGAAAAAGAAGATCTCATAGATCTCTGTGGCCTTCAATGCAAGCTCAGACTTGTTCTTCTGAGAGCCTACATACTCCCAGTGATCACAACTGAAAAACAAGTTTTCATTGACTTGCCTAAAATCGCACTGTAGTTCTAAGGCCAGCAACATTAAATATTTCTCCTGTCCCCTATCTTGTCATTGCATATCTTCTAAGTTCAGTAATAAATAAGGCAAAAGCAGCCTCCTGTATGTTGTAGTTCTCAATCACCCTGACGATTCACATGGCTTACTAGGAGTACTGAATGAAAGAAATATCCCACCAAAACAGAACACGGTAATTACACAAAACAAAATTGCATCTTACTATGTACACATCTGGTTAAGGCTGCAAAGAAATAAAATCCTATCATTGCCTAACTTTCCAGAACTTGACTTTGCTGTCTTAGTGAGGAATGTGTTTTCTGATTTAAAAACAAAACAGAAATCAAGGAACCATTAGACATACTCCTGATGTTCAAGAGCATCAAAGAAAAGACTGGAAACTCATTCATGGCACAGCCTGCTGTCCTGGACATAATAGCACAGCTCATATAAAATGTCAATGATTTTTCATCCAGCTTGTTGATCTACCCTACAGATTCAAGTTATGACAGTAGGTTTCACAGATACTTGCTGGCAAATGGCACACAACGCAGAGGCCTTCTCCAGTGCCAAATGTCAAGTTGCCTGTTCCATACTGAGTTACTAGAGCTTCACAGTAACACCATTGCAATGCTTTTATTTGTTTTTAACTTGAAAGAACAATGTAGTTTTCTTCAGCCTTATTCTAGGAAACGGCCATACACAGTTTATAAATGGTTTTCAGAGAAATTCAGTCTTAGGCAAATATCTCAAACGGAATGTTTTACTCCAAATGCTTAGAACCTGGCAAACTTGTAAGAAATTGAAGGCAAGCTCTTGAAATATGTGTGAAACTTAACTTCATAAAATGTTTGCAGACTATTTCATGTCCTGGTAAAAACTTGTAGGCACAAAAGTAATTTAGAAACAGAATTTTTATTTCATCCATGTATCAGCAGCATTTTTCAGTGGGGGAATATGTTCTTCATGCACATTTGTAGCAGAATCCAGAATTTCCACACTACTCTTGGTCAATAGAAACAAGTAATCCTCCTTAAAGCCAGTCCAAAAAGAAACTGGCGCATAGTAACATCCATCATAAATAATGAATGGACCAATTTCAAAGTGTAATATCATATCAATATTCACACTTTTTGAATATTGATGTAAATTGGTTTAAATTGACCAGATGCTCTGAAGATGGCATAGACAGGTGCAAATTATTTCTCTCCTGTCAGCAAATCCCATTAGTCTTTAGAAGAGATGCACTATAAGGGAAAGCAGCTGCTTGTTCCCCTTAGGGACTGCAGAGAAAGGCACCTCTAATGTCCACCGGGAATTTCACAGAAGTGCTGAAAATGCAAAATGAGCTTGGGATCAGATCTTTAATCAACACTTTACCTTGACTGACTACACCTTTTACTACCCATTCCTCAGTACAATGGTCTTCTCACAGGATTATCTATGCTCTGTCCCCTTTCTTAGTCCTGAGATTATGTCTACAAAAGTAAATAGAAAAGGCTGAAGCCATTTTCTAACCCTGAGGCTAGGTGATGCCCTAGATCATATTCATTCCAAAAGAAGAGAGAAGCAACCTGCCAGTTTTCTGAAATATTTCTATTTGATTCAAAATCTTGACAGTTAGTCATTGTGCTAACAACTAAATTATACATATATTCACATCCTGGTGCTTGATTCCACAAGGTAATTCTGTTTTATTTACTGATATGAGCAAAGCCTCTAAGCACAATGAAGACTCCCTCTTGAAGTCTGACTGCTTATCTTTTCTGGTTTGCATTTGCATATCCATCCCAAGGGCTCTTCACCCTCTCTTCGTGAATCAGTGACCAGCTTTCCAAAACAGGCTTCTCCTCTTTTCTTGATTTTACAGGATCACAGATGACCCTGCTTAGAAAGCAGTCTTCTTTCTAGGTGTACTTAAGTCTTTACTATAAACCCAGCATAAAAACATAATTAAATTGCAGTATGAGTAGAGCTGCAATGTAGTTATGCTTTTATGCTAATTTTACAATATTCTTGTGCTACAGTGTATACTCTATATAGTGTGTGGGGATAGCTGGCCTTTAAAACACTAATATCTAAGATAATACATGGGGCAAAGGAAAGAATATCAGTGTGGAGATTGCTGGAGCAAGAAAACAAAATCAGGATCAAACACAGCAACTAAACAAGGTAAGAAAGGTAAGGGGAAGGAGTAAGGCCATGTTAATAGGAAGGGACTATCACATGCAGTACTGGAGCTCTGGTGCTAACAGGGAAAACTAAAGCTCTTCCCCCCCCCATCTTGGACAAATTATCAATCTTGTAACCCTGTAATTTTTTATAGTATTTTTCACCTTCCCCTCCACCTTAACATGCATGTAAAAATTGTTTTACACTTAAGACATTATATAGATATCGTTAATATAAATTGCCCCTTTTTGACTCCGTGACTGAATATGAATTTTCAATATTAGTTTCTAGGTCAAGTTTAATTCTGTTTTGTATGCAGGGTTTGTTAGATACATACTTTTGATTTCTTTCTGAAAATCCATGAATACAGTAAATGATCAATTCATCTTTTCTTCTTTTTACCCCCAGCCGTGACTGTTTGTGACAAAATTATTTATTTATTTTCCCTCTGAAAACAAAGTTGTCCTTAACTGTTAAATGAATGCATACTACTTCCTTTTGCTAATAGAAGATGGCTGTATGTTGTCTGAAGGCATGCATGCAACATATACTCATGGAAATCAGCTTCCAACAATGGTTGTACCACTTGCATCGGTTTGCTAAGGTTTTTGAAGCTTTCTGATTTGCATAACTTAGTGGAAATAGGGCATAAATCAGTTCTTCCAGTTTACATTGTTTCTGTGTGTTATGGGAACAGCAGCTTCACTTCTGCATTCCATACCAAAAACCAGCTCAATAAATGAGAGTATATGTCTGTATATGTACACAATTACACATACACAGGGTAGAGTCACCCTCCCACCTTGCTGAGTGTGACTCTTCTGTATGACTGTCCGATATTCAGACAAATTCAAATAAAAACTGCTATTGACGTAGTAGCCATTCAGCTTCATAAAACACTCTATTTACATGCGGCTTTGGCCAAGACATGGGCCAGGCTTACAGGACGTTGACAGAGAAACAGAAACTGCTAGAACTGGCAGTGTAAACAGAAATAGCAGAAGGAGGTAATGCTATGAGAATAAATATTGGAAATGCAGCTAGGAATCTGAATAGGGGCAACTAATTTTAAATCTTTCTCCTCTGCAAATACAAAAGCTTGGAGTCTCCTGTTTGTGATGTACATAGCTTAAACCTTCCCTGTCACTCAATACAGCTGCCACTGAAAAAGTACTGTAAAAAACCAGTTGATTCAGAGAGCAAATGTGTGAAATTAAAGTAAATAGTTTGGGATTTACATTTTTTGGTAGGTCAGATGCCAATGCAAGAACACTAGTAACTGGCTTTCTTCCAGTAATTTACTGAAGTTCCCAATCTCTCTAAAAGCTACCGTCAGTAGGATCCTCTGAGATCCTTCACTGAGGCGCCATTATCACATCCTTTCCTAGGCTGTGTGATCTGCTGCACTGCAGTGATACATCCACACGGAGTTAACAGGGAGGGAGGGAGGGTGAATAACGTGCTGTACAACATGCTACCTGCCATACTAATGATACTGCAATAGCCCAGTGTGATGAAAGCACATTTGAGTTTCATACCCAACAGACTGCAAAGAACTGATGTAGCTATCATTGCATTGAGACACATTCAACTTTCCTGTCCCAAAAATCAGGTACTCCTTTGTAGCTGAATTTATGGACAGCATGAATGTGGAGTAGGGCTTAAACTCGCTGTGGGAAAAAACCTTTGGGAATCATTGGGATTTTTAAGTGTAATGGCTTAATGGCTCTCCTATCATTCTCATAAGTAAAACTGATTGTTAATAAAATAAAATGTAAAAATGCAAAGCAAAGACATTCAACAATAACCGTACCTTCCCTGTCACTAATTTATAAGGATTCTGCTCCCCCAGAACCCAATGTAATCATTCATAAGCAGTCATTAGCAAAGGCGCATCTTATTGTCTGGAAGTATTTCACTGAGATCTCCTGACACCATTCCCTCCTAACACATATAAGGTAGGTTTTATACTAGGTGAGATTTCCATTGCTGTTGTCTTCCACCTGAGACCATTCCATACTGAGATGGAATCCCACACCAGAAAGTGAAATTCAGTATAAACACTGCAGGTTCAAACCAACTTTAATTATAAAAAGAAAAAAATGTGGAAAGGGAAGGTATCTTTCAACAGATGTTGCTATTTCAGTATGAAAACTTGGAAATAAAATTAAAAAAAAAAAGCTTAATTTTTAAAAGGGTGAAAGAAGAATGTATCAAGCCAAAGGGGAAAAAAATCTATTTTTAAGTAAAAGTCATATTCACTAGGTGATAACTGGAAGTTGCAGACTGCTCTTCTAGTCTGAAAACTTATCACAGATTTGTAAGAAACTAATCCAGTCATATGAACAGACATGCAGAACAGTTATATGGTTGGAAGGATTAGCTGATATAATTAGCAAATGAGATAAACCAGGTACCTAAAATAGAAGAAACAAACAAACAAAAAAAGAAATTATAAATCCTTCTTTGAAAACTCATCATCTAGAAACAATACACTTATAGCCTCCTACCCAAAATAAACAGGCAAAAGAATGATCAAGTAACAGAGTAAGATCACAAAAATTGGGAGTAAGAAGTGTGAAGAAAGAAAATTTTGCAACCAGAAAGAAGAAAAATGTCTTTAGCTATTAACTCATCCAGCCCCTTAGACAGAGTTACCCAGTGTAATAGCTTTTGTACAAAACTATACTGCACACATTCTTAAACAAATAGAAGCTCCTATATCAGTATGCCATAAGTGCTCAGTTACAGAAACAGCATGAATGGGAGCACTTCAGCAGTGACGCTCAGGGACTGTGTTCATAAGCCAACAAAAGCTACAGCTGAAGGCAAATTACAATTTGAAGGCATGCCCGCCTGCTCCCTCTGCTCCAGCTCCATGATCCAAGCTGTGAGGGAGGAATAAAATTAAATAAAAGGCCCACAAGCAAAAGGTCCAAATGCTTCATTATTTTTTCAGGCAAACCCAAAAGTCACATACTAATCTCAAACATTTTCTGTGAGAGAAAGGATCTTGAACTGGCTACGGAATTAAGAAGTGCAACGGTAGGGGGTTTTTTGAAGCCTGCACTTATTATCCATATAAAGGAGGGTATAATCAAGGTCAGGACCCAAGTAAAGGGTGTGGAAGAGTCAGTGCACTGCAGAAAATAGTACAACATTAGACAGAAATCTGCCATGAAGGCAGACACCTACCAGAGAGATCTAGCACACACAGGAACTGCATAAGGAGCCAACTCTTCCAAGGGATGGAATTTTCTTTTCCCCACCTACAGTGCCTTCTGTAAATAACTTCCTCGTGATGTTAAAGCTGCAGTGGAGCTACACACTGTAAAGCTCTTTGGGGAGAAAGGGTAACTGAAGATAATTCTGTATTCTTTTGGTATCATCACTCTGTTTTAACACTAGCATTTCATATAGATGGGGTTTTTTAGCCTTCAGACTCGCCAAACTGCACATATGAGAACCAAACTGGTGTCAGGGCACAGCAAGGGATGTCTGCTCCCTCAGGGCTGGGGAGTCCTGGAGCCATAGTGGCCCCAATGGTTGCTCTCCCACTGGGGCTGGCCACATTGGGCACGGTCTGTAGACAGCCACAGACAGGACTGATGAACTAGGGCTGGGGTCTATCCAGGGGATCCAGCCAGAAAACAGGGCCAGAAGCAGGTCTTAACACAGGTACAGCTGCATCATAGCTTAAACCAGTACTACTAGCCCCAGCCTGAGCTTAAATGAAGATCCCAAATCAATGGGCAGGGTATGGGTGGGGGGTTCCCAGGTGAGACTGGTCAGGGCAGCTAAGGCCTGTTAGTGCCCTCAGGGGCCTGACAGTAAACGTTAATACAAACTGAATAAAAACTTGCCAGAGAAACAGTGATCATTTGAGTTACTACATGAAAAGCCAGACTTTTCACTTAACAGTTTGCACAGTCATAAAAGTAGGAGTGGGAATGCACAGATGCTAGAACTGGAAAAAAGAAAGGGGAATCTATCTCTTCTTGGCTGTCTGTGGTGCACCTTGCTTCTCCAGGCTGCAAGAAATGGAGAAGGAAGCCTAAGCATTGACCTAAAGAGGAGACAAGATCCAAGTCTAAGACTCAGTGGGGGGAAAAAAATGGGAACAAATGAATGGATGGTGGAGGAGATTATGGTACAGGTCTTGTAGAGAAGAAAACAGGACTGAAGAATATCTCAGATGGGAAAGAAGAAAACAAGAAAAGGACTGGCAATTAGTAGGGCTTCAGGGAATGGAGCTGCTGAGCTGAGAAAAGAGTATATTTGATTACCAAACAGGAGAAAGAATGCATGACCAGTCAGATTAGGTTCACTAGAACTAGACTAAAAATCAAGGATCAGGCTAAGCGGACAGACACTGGGCAGTCTCCAGGGCAAAGTAATGTTGTTAGGTGTTAATGCTTGAGAACTAAACATCAATGCTGAAGGGCTGGTGTGCCCCATTGCTCACTCCAAGCCCCTGTTTACCCCAGTACAGATCCAAGACAAGACCTGGGTGGACACCAGACACTCCTTGGCCTCCTTGGAAGGAAAGCCAGCCATCTCAGTAGGGCAGGAGCTGCAGTGGACACACAGCTTCCCATGGCCTTCACAATCCAGGAACCAGCCCTGCACTTGTAGCTATCCTGCAGGTAATGAAATTTCTGTGCCTGGACTCATTTCTAAGGAAAACCTTTGTTATTTGTCAAGCAAGCTACAATTATTTTTCTAAGATCTGAAAAAGAGCAGGTAAGGCCTGTACCTGTCCTTGTATCCAAATTAGCTCTCCTTGTGTACAGACGTCAAACCAGTTTTACAAGAATGTTCCAGAGGTGTTGCCTTGCAACACAAAGTTACACATTACCTGTCCTTCAACAACCCTTTCTGAAGAGGCAATACATGCTACTGCATATTTGCTCTGTGTTTCTTTGCTCAGCACTTCCTCTGATCCTTTTGCACTCTACAGTTTGTTCTTTTTCAGAGGATAGGTGCACAGAGTCCACCTCTTTCCCATCTCCTCTTGATGAAGGGTCTGAAAATATGTTTTATTTTCATTATAAAGTTGCTTTTGCTTAGCTACCACCTCCTCAGAATAAGGCAAAATTTCTCAAAGATTACTATTTTCTTTGCCCATATTCTTACATTTTATTTGATTTTGAATAGTAGCCCCATAAACCCACTTCTATGGTGTTAACAGACTTGATCCACTGTGCCTATCTCTCTGTCCATCTTTATCCCCCCTCCATATATATGCATATAGATGTATATTTATACATGCACCCTCCCCTCCATAATCTCTTATAGTATTTACAACAGCATAAAATACCATCATTTTTGGCTAAATAGTTTAATGGCTTGATTTCAGTTGAACAACACTGAGCAGGTGAAAGGATCAGGGTCAAGTATACTACACCGTAACTTAACTACAAACTTAGCTGACCTAATTTTATGTTTGATATTTGTATTTCTGATACTACCACAACTGGAAAATAGCAACCAACCATCTGAAATAATGCAGAATAAAGCTTGTTGTTCTTAAATACAGTATCACCTGTGTCACAAAGATCTGTTTTGAAGTTGTTATGACGGCAAGTTATTAATAGACATCACTGTCTTTGGCAGTTTGATTTTATGTTGAGGCTTCTGCAGCAGCAGACTATATTCTCCAAGAGGACTGTCACACCTTGTAAAGCAGTTTTTCTGAGCAGGCTCACCTAGTTCCAGTATCAGACTCCTATGTCAGCCTGCTTCGTTTCTATCCCATGATGAAAAAAAGCTTTCTACTACTACAGACTCTTTTTGTCTTTCATCTCTGCTTGTAAATCATGCCATTGAAACTGAAAAAAAAAGTTTCTGAAATCCAGAAGACTTTTCTAACTTCTTTTTTGTAGTCATCTTTCAAAACTCATGACCTTTTCTACCAAATCTGGTCTTCCTCGGGAAAAAAGAAACCAACATGTTTCCTTCCTTGCATAGAGTACAGCTAGAGATCCTTTTTCTGCTTCTGCACACTGACACAGTGTCAGTCTAAGCTTTGGAAACATATGCTGCCAGTCTCAAGTGATCACCCTGCCTTTGTACAAACGTGCCTCCAAGGCCCTGCTTACAAGCATCAGGTGACAACTTTGTCTGGCACTTATTGTACTTGAATATCAGGACAGTTGCCTTCCATTTGAATTGTGTAAAAATTTCAAACTCCATGCTTTGATTGATGCAACTCTTACCTGTTCTGCACTTTTACAAATTAAGAAAGGCCTTTAAGTAAGCAAATGGATGAGGTAAAAATTTTCCCCAAAACATACTTTTCCCAAGGATTTTTGCACACCATTTTCTTTCTATAGGTCAAGGAATCACCTCTGTCCTATTGAGATTTAACTGTATCCCGTAACAAGGCACTTCTCTTAATTCTGTGGTTTCTTTAACCTTACATTGTGTTTTAAATCTGCAACATGAGACATTTTCAGAGCTTCTCTGAATTGTATTGTTTCATCTTCCATTAGACTGTCCTCTGTGTAATACCTTATATCTTTGAGTATTTATATATTTTGGGACTGTACTTCAGGTACAAAGCATAACTCCAAATGTAAGCCAGCAAAGCCACAGTTCCCCAAACAAAGTATTAAAAGCTTACAAACTTCTTTTTAAAGAATAAAAATTTAATTATCACAATCAATGTAGAATATTGAACATATTTTTTTTTGCAACGAAATTTCTTCTTTAATAGCTAGGGGTTGATATTTTTTACCGTAGTTGTTTAAATTCTATGTGATCATCTCCTGCCATTGAAATCTAGCTACTGAAGAATGAATCCATTCAGCATGCTCTTCAACTCTCTCTGGAATACCAAACATAACCAATCTATCTAAATTATCGTTAAGATTAAAAGGTTTCTTTTGAGCATGATAGGACAATTCTTATTACATGTATTCCTGTATAATTGGGTTCTCTTATCTGTTTCATATTCTGCTGATGTATTACCTCTTCTATTAAAGATGTCTTGGAAAGATATTTTATGTCTCTAAGGATTTCTGCCCTACAGTCTACAGACTTTAAAAAAATAATGAATGTCTGATCTGTTGGCCTTGGTATTTCTTTTTCCCAAATAATTATGGAATCTATCTTATCAAGATCTGATTTATCTTTGCACATAGCTAAAATCACCCAAAGCAGGAATGATTCCCCAGCTTCCCAGTCTGAATCTTAGTATGTTGCTCAAGACCAGGACTACTCACCACATTTCTTACTGTCTCTCCAGACATAGCACTGGTTGCTTTCCAGTGTCCATGTATGTTCAATGTCATGTTCAGTTTTGGAGCTGTAGCTCTCTTGAACAGTCTCCATCAATAAATTTGCTATGTTTTCTCCTGCTGCTGCTGCTCTTTGTGTGCAGAAAAGGTGTGTTTCATTACTTCGTAAACACAGGGTGTGTTCCACTAAAACTTATGTATTGCTGAGCTGGCACTCCAGTTGCCTATTAGGCCTGCTGGGCAGAATCAGAATCATCTCCCTCACTCCCAGCTGAGCTCCCTAATAATCCACTACAGTCAGGCTTCCTCTTATCTTTTCTCTTTTATGTCCACAGGCTGTTGAATAGCTCAATTTTAAGAGAAAGGATGAAGAGTCCATTCACCCAGGAGATCTTAGAATCTACTATGAAGGTGATACACTCTATGTTTCAGTCCATATGACCATCAATAATTATTTCCTTAGATGGACTAAATCCCAATGGAATAGAAGCACTGGACATTTCCTATTATTTCCTATTATTTCTTCCCTCCTTAAAAGAGGAGGGAGGTATCTAGTTTAAGACTGAGCCCTCCTCTGGACAGGTTAAATTTTCTGTATTTATAGAGAAAAAAGAAAAGTGAAAATTCAGTGTGGCTAAAGATAAACAGATCTCATAGCTTCCAGTGTGGAACTCCCAATTCTGCTGCATGTCTTCTGCCAACTCTGCAGTTTTTGAGGCCCTATAATAAACCTATTCAATGAGAAAAATAGTAGGAAAAAAGTATTCTAACCCACAAAAATGTAAAAAGCTTTCTACCACTTTAATTCTGTGAACTACTGGGATAAAAAAACCAACCAACTAACCAAATAAACAAAAACCCAATAAGCCAGCACCAGGACAGAGATGGGACATACAGTCTAAGAACAGGAAGCAGCAGTTAGATCAGCTTATCTACAATATTAGACCCCACCCTCAGTAAATTAGGCCTTTTTTGCAGATGTGTTTCTCCTTCACTTTAC
>WEKW01027078.1:44465-58416 GCA_013389905.1 Sula dactylatra
TTCCGTGATTTAGGATCTTTAGGATTATTTCTTTCTCTGATATGAATCATAAATAGTACTTGTCAACATTAAAAGATTGTTTAATTCCAACCAATAAATGTTTAATTCTGCTAAGTTTTCTTTAAAAAAAAAGTAATAAAATGAGCTACTTCAGAGTTTAAGAAGAGTCACTAGTTTTATTATTAAGTTCCTATTCCTTAGGTGCTATTATAGTACATATGAAATGTAAACAAAGATCTGAATGGAAAAAAGTGTGTATTTTTAAGCTGCTGGTTATGTAATTTAGAACCTAAGATAGAAATACTTAAAAAAATGTATTAAGTCAAAATCACTTCCTTCTGCTCATACTTGCTAATGGTTAGGAAAATTAATAATGCCCTTATTTATTAATGATTTTACAGTAAGTCATATCTGATATATACTTTAATAAAGCTTAAGCACTGGCTGAAATTTCTAAGTGGAACAATAGACAAAGATAATATAAGCTATATGAACTCATTTATTCATGACTATTTATTCCTATATGAAACTTTGAATTTGTCCATGTTATCTAAAAATAAACAGAACACATTTTTCTTTGCTAATGCTGAAAAATACTGTTAAGGAGTTACCTCACATTAAAAGAAGGTACAGAACAAATAAAACTGCAATTTCAACATGGAACACAAAGTATCAGCACAAAGTATCCATGTTAGTAAATGGATACTGTGAACTCAGGGGTTCACAATTTTAAGTTGTGCATATTCTGCCTTCGCTTCATCAGAATTTAAAGGAGAGAAGATGTTACAAATAAAAAATGAATAAAATATTTTGACATTTTGGGTAAGATACATTCGATGAGTAGCCACTCTTGAAGACAAAAAATATCTCAATATTAGGGTTAATCTGACGTCCTTTTATTGCAGGTGAGGAAGATATTATTTAAATATTGATGTTGATAATGTCCTACTAAATAATGAATTATATCATGGGAAGGATATTTTACATGAGAAAGAATAAACACATAGACCATGTTAAGAAAACTGCATTTCAAATATGTAAATTGTGGAGGATCCAAACTTCATGAGTTCATCTGGGACAGTGGACTATATGTTATGGTGCATATACAATATTATCCAGGTACGAAATAATGGCATTATCCAGAAATCCTGAATATCCCCAAATACTGGGAATTGGTAATACTTTTTCTGTGTAGCACTGCTACTCCAATCACACAGTTAAATGCTGATAATACCAATCTAGGTCTACAGTCAGTTCCCTAACAACAGCTGTAGAAGTATTGTATTCACATGCAGCCTCTGTGTTACAGCAATAAAGGCAATATTAAAAAATCCTATACTGGGGTATTGTTATTACTTTTTCAGATTCACAGTAATATCCACCATGCACTTCTAAAACTGTTTTGAGACAAAATGTTATTTAGAGGGGTGTTGGGTAAAATCTGGAACTCCAAAGGTTTTGTGCACAGTCAAATTAATGTCTGACATCTGTATTTTTTGTTTTCTCCTTTGTTTTCTCCTCTTTTTTCTTCTCCTTACAGCCAAAATTTTTATCAGATAGAGTCATTCTATTAGTTATTAGTTAGAGTTATTCTGTTAATTAGTTAGTTATTCTGTACAGTTGTGCAATTTCAGTTGCTGTTCCTGCTGGTAGAAACTGGAGATGTATTTGTAATTATCCTGCAGCATGGAAACACCTGCCTTGTATGTCACGATCCAGACTGTGTGGCAATCTGTCATTTAATTTTCATAATGTTATAAAGTTTGAAAACTTTATTAAAGTCATTGATGGATTTTTTTGGAAAGTCTTTTTTTTCACTATGTAGTGTCTTTCTAAGGTGAAAAATGGAGTATTTATTTTGTTAACAGAGAGGAACAAGGAACTGATTTGATTCCATGGTCAGAAAGTCCTTTTCCTAAAGGAAGCCTTTCACAACAGTTTGAAATCTAAAATGTTTCTAAGGATTCTCATTTTCTGATGAATCATGTGTTTATGACCTTCCTTAGGTATCTTTATTCATGGCTCCCTACAGCCTTTTATCACCTCATCAGTAATCATCCCTTGTACAATGTCATTGCATGAGCATAGCCGCACCAGAGATGAATGATGCATTTTCTGTAACATTTATTCTATTTTTGCTTCCACAGGCCCTACCAAATCCTTGATCTGTTATCACAGTCTCTTTTCATGTTTTGCTGGGTGACTGGTAGTTTGGCCATGTGTTTCTCTCTCGAGTCCCAAACTTCTCCCATAAGACAAACAGAGAACAAAACTATTCACTTTTCCCATACAAAACACTGCCACAGCCATTCCCAAATTCAAAAGAAATCCGTAAAACTATATTTTATTTTTGGGCTAAACTGTCTGCTGAAATTCTTGCAGATTCTGTTCTTGATCTCATTCCCTCTGGTATTCATGTTTCTGTTTCCTACTGCTTAGTCCCACGACAGCTATAATCTCTCTGCCAGCAGCACTACAGAGAAAACCTTTCTGTCTGTCTTCTACTTCAGATACCAACCTGTCATGGTTTTAGCTGGGATAGTTAATTTTCTTCACTGTAGCCACTACAGTGCTGTGTTTTAGACTTAGTATGAAAATAATGTGATAACACCTGATGTTTTAGTTGTTGCTGGGTAGTGCTTGCACTAGTCAAGGACTTTTGCAGCTTCCCATGCTCTGCCAGGTGCACAAGAAGCCGGGAGGGGAGGGGATACAACCAAGAGAGCTGATCTGAATTGGCCAAAGTGTATTCCATATCATGGGACGTCATGCCCAGTATATGAACTGGGGGGAGTTGGCCGGGGGGGGGCAGCGATCGCGGCTCGGGGACTGGCGGTGTCAGTCAGCGGGTGGTGAGCGGTTGCAGCTCTTGTGGTTTGGTTTTGTTTTTTTTTTTCCTCTTTCCCTTCTTTCAAGGTTTCATCTCTCTCTTGCTCATTATTTTCCTTTTCATTATATTACTATTATTATTATTGCTGTTTTATTTTAATTATTAAACTGTTCTTATCTCAACCCACGAGTTTCCTTGCTTTTGCTCCTCCGATTCTCTCCCCATCCCACAGGGGTGGGGGGAGTGAGTGAGCGGCTGTGTGGTGCTTAGTTGCTGACCGGGGCTAAACCACAACACAACCCCAGAGCTTTAAATCATGAAAGCATCTTCTGACCTTACCTTATTTTTCTTAGTGAATCCCATGCATTCTTCTCACTTTCCTCTATTCCACAAATTTTTTTGCATGCCCCCAAGTATGTACAGAAGCTCCTAACAGCCACATAATCCCTCTCCCCATTTCTCCACACTCTGTGTAAAATGTTTCCTGGCAACTTACTTTGGCATGCAGCAAAATCGTGTTTGTTTGGATCTGAAGCGTGTGGTACATAATAAATGCCTGACAAAAATGTCTTTTACCAGTATTTAAAATATCAGTACAGTCATGTTCCTTTCCAGAATGTTTAATCCTGTGACTTTCAGATATCTGAAAACCAGGAAACAAGGAGGTGATATGTGTGTAACTTAAACTTGTGAATATAAAGAAAAAAAATGCTAAAAACCATCAGCGAAGCATTGGCTCTACTCTTCCTCCCCAGCTGGAAAAAATCCACATGCATTTCAGCTGGATTCACTGTGCTAAGTGCAATGATACTCAGTGGTGAAGGGATTAGTTGGAGCAGCTTGGCAGTATGAGATCTGGGTCTGAGCCAGTACTGGGTGTATTCAAGGAGAGTGGTGTGTATGTGTGTCTTAATCCAATATCAGTGCAAAGAAATTAAAGTCTTTTATTGTCATGGAGTTTTCAGTGTTCTGAGAGTGAAAATCCTGCAGAAAAATCTACCTAATTTATGCAAGTATATAGATGGAATGTAAAACATCGCATATTTGGAGTTAGTTCCTAGCTGTAACTCACATGGGGATAGCTGCAACTCTTTGTAGTTCACTTAGTCACACCTTTTACCTTTAAAATGTAAAAAAAGGTGTCATGTGTTGTTCTAAAGTTATCAAGGTCTTTTTTCCTCTGTAATACGACTTTGTTGGCAAAGACTAATTGTAAGTCTGTATATTGCGGACTTTTAAGGGCATTGCTCAAAGATGGCAGATTAACAACTTCTCATCCTATAATTCAAAATTTTCTGGTTTTAAAAGGTTAAATTTCACTGACCCTAATCCTTAGGCAGGTCACAAGCCCACAGGCAATGTTAATTCAGCATTAATGAAGCAATTCCTTTTGTCAGAGAATGTCTGCCTTGAATGGAAAGAGCAATGTCTTTTCAAAAGACAAATGTGGCACCTATTACATAATTGCAATACCTGTGAAGTTGTACCTGCATATAAATGCATCTGCAACAGAAATGTGGTTAGGTAACTGTTATTCTTTCCATCATTCAGACAAAACTTTCCATCAGGAAAACTTGCCACAACTTTACAATGGAAGTAGATTGTTACTTTAACTTTATGAAGACAGGAAGATGGGGCAGAGAGCTGTGAAAAGCTATCAGTAGAACTGTGACTAGATTCTAGATCTCTAGTCATCAATATTACTATTGATAAATTTCATAATAATTTATGCTTATATTTCTATTACATCTGGATGCTTACAAGATATTGGTTTAGAATAATGGAATATTTGGAGAGTAGTCCCTGAAGGGGTGTGTGATAGAAATCACCTATATTCCTGTGGCTCAGATGATACAGACATTACTTAATGGCTTCAGGAAAACTATGCAACAGGATAAACTTACAACATATAACCTCTATCTAGTTTCCATACAGTCCTAAGCTATCTTTTACATTAAGAACATCAGCCTGAAAAAGCATGGGGCTCCACTGTTTATCCAAAAGAGGACACCATCTGTAGAATGTTCTTTCTGTTTGAAGTCAAGGGGCCTCCAATACAGACACTAGGGCAAAACACTTAGAAGTATTTCACAGTTTCATCATCTAGATCATCTGTCCCAGAATCAGCTCTTATATATGTTTGTTTCAGGGGTCAGCTGAAGGTATTCCAAAAGCATCTTTTACTTAAGTCAAAACCTCCAAAAATAGTAAAAAAATATTGCCTGAGAACATTGTAAACAGTATTTTTCTAAATTGTGGACCTCAGTGCCACAATGTCTCCACCTGAATTTTTCAGTAGAAATACAACTGAATACAACATGAGAAACCTAGTATTTTGATGGCAAATGCATTGCCATGCAAACAAGCAGAAGTACAATGGTCTGAGAAACAAGATATATTAGTATGGGCTGAACAATGCTCAGATAACCAAGAAACCAAGCTAGCTCTTTCACAACACACTTGGTTATCTCTGCATGATATTGCATCATGCATACAAATCTATCAAAGTGTCTTCAGGGGAGAAAACATCTTTGTGGAGGCTCTATGGCATATTTCCAGTGGTTCTAGAAAATGGGTGATCAGTCATGTCTGACCACGTCTAGATGTAAAAACAGAAAAACAAATCAAAATATTAAAGTCAGTTTCCCCTAAAATATCAGGTGAATTATGTCTCTCCTCATTAAATTGATTTTTCTGAAGTACTGAAATATTTAACTCTACAATTTAAGCAATGTTTTCTGTGTGTTTGTTGTTGGAGAGGCTGTATAAACATACCTGAGAAACACAGAACTAAGCAAAAATTATTTCAATTAAGATCACTCTTCTCCAAGTGTCATGGTCTGTCTTTTCCACGTTGTCACTCTCACCTGAGACTAGACAGATAAGTCACTACTTTCAGTTCAACTTAAGTACAAAGCCATTGTGAAAGACCAGCCCTGAAGTATTGTTTTCACCATATAGGACTGTTATAATCTGTAAATCCTGTAGCAGAATAAGAATGCAACCTAAAGTTTCCCACCTATTCTTACCATGTTAGTCACTGCTCAAGCCAAATAATTATTTAAGGGGTCTAAAATCCCTTACCTTCTGTACTGACTACTGGTATTGATATATTTTCTCTGTAAGTGAAAAGCATACTAACAGTGAAAATAATTTACTTTCTCTCATCTACCTGTTCAAAATGTAAACTGTCAGCACTGAACATTGCCCGATGCAAAGAACCCAGGGAAAAATATAACAATAAGCTTGGTAAATATCCTTGCTTTATTCAGAATGCTCCTATTTATCCCCCATCTGTTTCTTTGTAAAGTTGTATGGAGAACATTGATGCACAGGAACTGCAAGTGATTGACAAGCTGCAGGTAATGCAAGATGAAAGAGATAAGCAAGTTTCATGCTGTCAAAAGTTCTGACCCCAAAAAACCCCAAAACTTCTATTACTCTGGCCACCCAAATTCATATGCAATCTATAGCCAGTCTCTCATTCCTATCTTGTCAGTCCAGTCTCTTGTCCTATATTGGTCTAGTATGATCACTACTGAAGTAAATGGTTACAGACTACCCTTTCTAAAATTATTCCCATATGTGTACTGTTTTACAACATATACATGCTCTAGGAGGCAACATTTTATTGCCCATTAAAGGGGCATTATCATTACATTTCCTTTTTTCTTTTTCAAAACCCTAGCTCTGTCATAAATATCAAGTCTTATAGACAGAGCATTTGATGGAAGCATCACTGAAAACTAATGAAGAGCCACAGAAACCTCTGATTGCAGTGAACTTTATCAGTCTAAGGAAGTTTATTTTTTCTTTTTGAAGATAACTTCCAAATTCCAGCCTAAATAGTTTCATGGTAAATTTATAAATTTGATCATATGCCAACAGTATCCTTTAAGTTTCATATTGTTTTTTTCTATAGCTTCTATTATTTTATATATATTTATAAATAACAAAAATATTCTTTCACAGGTATCCTTTTGCTCTTGCAATATCTGCTGTTAATACTGACTTTTATTGTCCACTCATTCTAGTTGTTCACTCATTTATGCAGCTCAGCTGTCTTGATCATCAAAGGCAACAACTTAGTGCTTAAGACAATACTTCACCAGTATCTTTAATACTCTCTACCTCTACAGAAAACATCTCTGATTTCTCCTATTGGGTTCTATTTTTTTCCCAAAATATAATTTTGTTGACCTGATGACTCATTAATGTACTCATAGTCCTTCCTTTTACTGATGTGCTTCATCATATAACAGAAGCTGTATTATACGTCTCCAGCTGCATCATCTGGTATTTGCAGAGCTAAATTCCACATGACTGTCAGTTAAATAAAAATGCCCTGAGAAGGAGTGTAGAGAGGATACCTCTGGTTGGTCAAACCCACCTTTCCATCTGGGATACATAACATTACTGAATGGTTCATCACTCCACAGTGATGCTTTCAATCTGTCTAATGATAACTGTATTAACAAGTAAACAAGGATTTAATTTCCAAAACCTTGGGCCAAAAGTAATCCAAAATTTGTAATTCCAAAATTCAACTTGGACCAAGCCATAGTCGGAGAATGCTGCAAATTGTGCTCAGGCAACCTGACGGTTGCAACAACTTTCACATCATCTCTGAACAATTAACCACTCTTTTCCCTGTTTAACATAGAAATCTCTCTCTATAGGAGTAGCCCCAAGCTTCCTGAAACATGATGTAATGCTTTTAAATGCATTTCAGAAGCTTGCAAATTTAGGGGTTTTTTTCCCCCAGATTTTTTTTTTAAGCTAATTAATTAACTGGGAATTAGAAACTGTCAAGTCATAAACTTTAACAAGATTTTCCCCCAATATATAATGCTGGATGATGCAGCAGAGATGCCATCAAATTTTCATTATTATTAAGCTAAGTTCTACCATCCAAGATCAAGGAACATAAGCAGTTCACTTATTCCAGTTGGAAGTACTGGGTTCAAAAGATCAAAAAAGTTGGTCACCTACAATTCTTATGATTCCGCAAATTTTAGGCCTATAGTCTTGTTTTGTGATTTATTCCCTTGCCTAAGGTAAAGCTGTTGATTGTTCATGTTAATTCATGAATGACTTATAGCTATACGTTGAGTTTCTTGCAGCAATTTGTCAATTAAAAAAAAAATTAGAGAAAATGTTACATAAAACCATTCCTCTGTGTACTGTTATCCTGATAATCCTGATGGCCTACTAAAGGATCATTGCATAACTCAAATGTTTCCCTATTGTGCCATTCCTCTAGATACCATGTATAAGCACGCCTGTTTTTATACAAATACTGTATCTAATGAAGTCCCTGTAGTCTTCAGTACTGTCAACAGGAGACTTGCACTTCACCTCACAGACAGCCTTGAAATTCTCAGCTGAAACACAGAGAAGTGTGTGGCTGAATCTGGTTACCGGGTCTGGAATCTAAATAAGATGATATATCAAAATACATTACACTATGGTATCTACATGGAAAGGTTTTGTGCAGCCTTTCTGAGCCCCAAGATCTTTCTTATACTTTAAAAGGATACTGCAATAATCCAGGTGGGAACTGTATTATTGAACTGTATTATATACTTTTGCCTGAGGACAGAAATTAAAAAAAAAGAGAGAAAGAAAGAAAGGATTCGTTCTATGTCAAACCCTTGATTTAATTCTTCATTTTAAATTATTGTCATCAAAATGCATAGAATACAAGATGGCATAGAATACTTTGCTACTTGAAAGATGCCCCTGTCTTCAGTTATGAGAGAGAATAATAATAATTAAAAAAAATTAACAGAAATCATTTCATCAACAAAATTCCCAATGTATTTGTCTTCCATATCTCCTATGCAGCCCAGTGGTATCACCAACAGCAGAGTTTGGTTTTATTGCAAAGAGAATTTGGGGGGAGCCTGATATGTACTGGCTGTGACTGCTGTCTAGGTTAATTTCCTAGCAGTCTCTTAGGAAACTCATAATGGAAACACACACTCTGACACTGCTTTATCATCTGTTGCCTGTATAGAAATCCTCATTAGCAGTAGAGTTTCCCTTTCTATTGCTATGGTATTTCTGTGAGAAACAAAAGAAAAGAAAAGAAGAGAAAACAAAACAAAAGCAAAAGGAGAAAACAATGGTTCTTACTTCATATTCTAAAACATGCATCTTTGGAGCTACTTTTTTCTGTACTTACACTATGAGTAAAGAATATGGAGTTCTATTAAAGAATACAGCTTTATCAACAGTAAACTGACATTATTACAAACCCTTCCACTCACCAGAGAAAGGATGCTACAAATGTATGAGCAAATCCAGCCTTTGGATTTATATTTCTCAAAACGTCCCAGCTCTGATCATCATAGAATCATAGAATCGCAGAATGTCCTGAGTTTGAAGGGACCTACAAGGATCATTGAGTCCAACAACTGTCCCTGCACAGGACAACCCCAAAATTCAAACCATGTCTCTGAGGGCATTGCCCAAATGCTTGGCACCTGTTCCAGTGCTCCACTGCCCTCTGGGTGAAGAACCCAACCTAAACATCTCCTGGCACATTTTCCTGCCATTCCCTCGGGTTCTATCATTGCTTACCAGAGAGAAGAGATCAGTCCCTGACCCTCCTCCTTCCCTTGTGAATAAGCTGCAGACCATGATGAGGTCTCCCCTCAGTCTCTTCTCCAGTCTGAACAAACCAAGTGGCTTTAGCCACTCCTCATACAGCTTCCCCTCTAAACCCTTCACCAACTTTGTGGCCCTCCTCTGGACACTCTCTAGTAGCTTTATATCATTAATATACTGTGGTGCCCAAAACTGCACACAGTACTCAAGGTGAGGCCACACCAGCGCAGAGCAGAGCAGGACAATCACCTCCCTTGACTGGCTAGCAATATAGTGCTTGATGCACCCCAGGACTCGGTTAGCCCTCTTGGCTGCCAGGGCACACTGTTGGCTCATGTTCAACTTGCCGTGGACCAGAACACCCAGGTCCCTCTCTGCAGAGCTGCTCTCCAGCCTCTCGTTCCCCAGTCTGTATGTACATCCAGGGTTGCCGTGCCCCAGGAGCAAAATCTGGCACTTCCCCTTGCTAAACTTCATCCGGTTGGTGATTGCCCAGCTCTCTAATTTGTCTAGATCTCTCTGCAGGGCCTCTCTGCCCTCGAGAGTGTCAACAGGTCCTCCCAATTTTGTGTCATCGTCAAACTTAATTAGTAATCCTTCCAGTCCTGCTTCCAAGTCATTTATGAAGCCATTAAAGAGTACTGGCCCTAAGATATATCCCTCCTGAACCCTGCTAGTGACTGGCTGCCAGCAAGATGTAACCCCATTTACTATAACACTTTGAGCCCGACCGTCAGCCAATTGCTCACCCATTGCATTATGTGTTTGTCCAGCTGTATGCTGGACATTTTGTCCAGGAGGATACTGTGAGAGACAGTATCAAAAGCTTTACTGAAACCCCAAAAGATTACATGGCCTGGCTTCCCTTGGTCAACTAGGTGGGTAACCTTGTCATAAAAAGGAATTAAGTTTGTTAAACAGGACTTTCCCCTCATGAACCCATGCTGGCTGGGACCAATGACTGTGTTGTCTTTTCGGTGTTTTTCAATAGCTTCCAGAATTATCTTCTCCATAATTTTGCCAGGCACAGGAGTGAGACTGGCGGGCCTGTAGTTACCAGCATCATCCTTGTTGCCCTTCCTGAAGACTGGGACAACATTTGCCAGCTTCCAGTCAACTGGGACCTCTCCTGATTCCCAAGAGCACTGAAAAATCGTTGAGAGAGGTCTCACTATGACATCAGCCAGCTCTTTAAGTACTCTTGGATGAATTCCATCAGGTCTCATCAACTTATAGGGATCCAGCTGGAGCAGCAAGTCCCACACAAGTTCAGCATTGATTGGGAATTTATTGCTCCCACAGTCATGATTCTATGTTGAAGACCGAGGCAAAGAAAGCATTAAACGTCCCTACCTTGTCTATGTCCCTGTTTGTGAGGTGACCATTCTCATTAAGCAACAGGCCAATGTTTTTTCTGGCCTGCCTTTTGGCATTAATGTATTTCAAAAAGTCCTTCTTATTGTCCCTCGCAGTACTGGCCAGCTTCAACTCTAATTGAGCTTTTATGATGATGTTCTGCTGTGTTCCCACTTTTTATGAGGAAATTCCATTTCAATAGAGAGTTTGACATTAATGGCATCTTGCAGTATTATTTCCTAGAGGGGAAAAATATAGTTCTACCATGTCCTTACGTGTGGCTCCAAAAAGCAAAGCAAAGTCTCACTGTCTCCTGCTTCCCTTTAGTATTCCATTACTTATCACTTTGCTTCGAATGTTCTTCTTCTCCTTAGAAAACTTCTTACCTTTACTCACTCAACTTCAAATTCCAATCCAGGAATAAAGATCCCAACCTTTACTTCTGAACAACAGCTCTCCACAACCTACCAACACTGCAAAGAAGTTTCTAAAACCACATTCCAAGCAACCAGTTAAAAGATGTTCCACCCTTAGTGCCAGTGAAGTCAATGATGAACAAAAATCTTTTTGCCCATGTTACCTTAGTAGTTGTCTTGGCTAGAAAAGGAAATAAAAACTGTCTTTTATCACCTGAGAAAATGTTTTTAAAAAAGATTATTGTCCCTCCCGTGTTTTTAGTGCTGAGGTCATGAGATATTTCAGTGACATAGTCATAGTGCAATTGCTTTATAAGAAATAATACACAGTTGAAAGGATTTTAAAGACAGTTGAAATGCTAAAACATGTATTAAGCTTTGTATTCTCCTTCTGCATCATGTACATTAATCTAAATCACTAGTGGTTCCAAAAGAACAGCAGGACAGCCTCGGCCAGGGACCAATTCCTTAAAGACAGGGAGAAAGGTGGGGTGGAAAACAAGCTGACAAAATAGTTCAACAAGTAGAATAACTGCATTATGTTAAAGTTATTGTGTTATAGACCTAGTTACAGAAATGGAAACTGAGAAAAATTTGAACTGAATCATATAAATTCCAGGAAACCTGGAAGTCCAGGGTTTTTGAGATTTTTACATAACTTGTGTTCGTTATTACTGTTCATTCACCACACACGTTCCTTCCATGTCTACTGTATTTATGTGAGATGAATTAAAAACTAGTTAGAGAAACTTGAAACAAGATAGCACAATTTTGTGTTCCATTCTATAAGTCCATGAAATAATAAAAGTCCATTAAATAATGACAAAATATGATGTTCCCCACACATTATTTGTTGCAAGTGTTTCTCTTTGAAATTCCAGTTTCTCCAGATGAACAGGAATGATAAATACTCTGCATATTACACTTGTATCCATTCTAGAAGTCACACAGTCATCTTCCACAGAAATAATGGCCCCAAATACATTTTTAATCTGTTACTAGGGGCATCTTTGCATAAAAAGATTCAAGAAATTTTGAGTGATTCTTGCTTAGTTGGATATTTCTTTTTCTTGATAAGATGGACCATCTTTTCTCCAAATTGTCATACTTTCATACAGACTATTTCTCATCAGACATGGAGCTTGAAAGATTTGCCTGCGAACAGAGAAGTTAATACCACGGAGTTATCGTGCATTAAATTAGCAGCTTGGATATTCTAAAAGTAGCTAGAAATCCAAAATATTATGAACTTATCCATCCTTCAAAAGAAAATGGAAAATGCCCATAATTAGCTTTCATTTCCTGTAGAAAGCACTTAAAGGAGAGACATGAAATAATTACTAATTACAACAAAAAGGGGCTGATTTCCAATCCAGCTGCAATTTGGTATGCATTTTTATTTTGCAGGTATTCAAACTTCAGAGATGTTCTTTACTGCCAAAACAGCATCTCTTCTATTAATGACTTTTTCTGAAATCTCTGCATGGGAATACTTTTAGTCAAAATATTTTTTTTGTGCTTGAGCTTATCTAGTATAGTTTGGCTTCTTTTGGGCAACCATCATGCTCCATTGACTTGTTTCTCTGAGTTAGGGAGGTGGATACATGCCATGGCTCCTGGCTTGGCCACACTTCCAGAATTCCTTTTATGTTAACTAGATCACAAGTGGGAAGGAGATAATGCACTCCTGGTTTTTTGGACACAAATACACATTTGTGTCCAAAGACTCAGATTGGGTGTTCCTGGATTATATAATTTAGGCATAGTTGCAGGCAACCATTAATTGCTTTCTCAAACTAAAACTTGATTTCATTTTATGTACTAGAGCAAACTAAAATACTACATACATAAGATTAATTTCAGTAAATATGTCTTCCAACTATCCCAGAATGTCTTAATGGAAAACTGATTCATGTTTTTGCTGTAAAATATTTAACCAACTGTGTAAACATGTAATGTTTATCCTGTCAAATATAATACTTTTCTGTGGAAAAAAAGAAAGAAGAAAACCCCACCAAACCTTTTTAGTTTCAGTACCTAATATACATATCTCTCTGTAACAGTATATAGACACAAAAGCTAGTTACTCTGAAATTTTGCAATTACACGTAATCTCTATAAGAATATGGCATTTAGCACCTAGAACCAGAAAACAGAAGAATGTACTTTCATGAAGTCAGAAGACTAAACATTCTGTGAGGCACAGTTTATCCTCTGAGATTACACCTGCAAACTTAAACTGGTTGACTGTCTTCTCCTTTTACAGAAATTCTGTTCATCTGCAGTAACTGTTCTAAAATAACATTAAATCATCTAATCATTGCTGCTCTATTTTCTTATTCATTCAAGCATATGCTCCCTGGAGTCTCATATGTGGAAATAACATAAGGATTTCCTTTCTCTTTAACTTTTATAGCTCTCCTTTGATCTGTTTCTGAGCTCTAAACAGTGATTCCAGGGTTACCTAAAAACATACTGTGTTCATTATTTTGACAGCATTTTCACAGAAAAGTGAGATTCTAAAAGACTGAAGAAGTACATAAGAAACATTGCAAAGGGGATTTTGTCACTCTAACATAATATTTGAAATGTTAATATTTTCACTGTCATGAAATTTTATTATAATCAACTTAGTTTGTATATTGAGTCTTCTTAGATACAAAAAGAATTTCTTGCTCTGTTTGCAGTAGTTATATGATTTCATAATTCAAATTGGCAGATTCAAAACTGTATAAAA
>WEKW01027079.1:0-33000 GCA_013389905.1 Sula dactylatra
TGCCTGTGTAGGAATTAAGCTGCATTGGCTATGCTCTTTCTCCTGTGTTCATACCAGAAACCATCCATTATTGAACCACACTGAAGAGCAGAGCTAATGGAGGGAATTTCTGCATTAAGTAAAAATTAAAATACTGGACCAGATCTATCTCCAGCATAAATCCATTGACTGAAAGCACCATAGAGCTCAACATGATTAACAGTCTCCGCTGAAGAGATGATGAGTGCTGATGCAGCAAGGAAGCTACGGTGAAGACGAAAGGGCACTGATGGTGAAGGAATGCAGGACTGGAGCAGCAACAGCTCTCGGGTCAGCACAGAAATGGGGCTGACACACCAGCCAACAAGCACAAGAAATTATGATGGGAGATTGCGGGAGAAGAGGATTATTGTTGAATAGACCTTATAATCTGCGTTTCTCCCCCTCAAGTACCCTCAGTTAGCAAAAACCTTATTTGCCAATATACTTCAGTTTTCTGTCAAAGATGGCTTTAGCTGGACTGAAATATGCAGGTACAGACAGAGCAGTGCTGAAACGGCTTGCGAGGGCTTGGGCAAACTTCAGCACGTGGTTAAGCAGCAGGGATCACAGATGAAGTATCACAGAGCAGGAAACTGCCTGGATTCTGCTGGTGACTGCACTAACTTTATGAGCCAAATGTTCTCAATACCGTGCTTACCTGACTGCCAAATTCACGTAACTTCTAAACAAATTACGCTTCAAACTGCCACCTTCCAACAGGAAAGTGACAACAGAACAATAAGAGAAGTCAGAGGAGCAGGAGGAGAAAACAGCCTTGGGTCTCTGTACAGACCAGATGTTTAGAAACCATCCTTCGGGAGGATAATTACATTATATGTGTTCATTTATTATTAAAGCAATAAAACAATGCAATTAGAAGATGAAGACTAAGTGCTGTGGTCTCAGTTTTCCAGCTGTCCTCTCACATCTGGGGACCATCACACCTGACCAACCATTCTCACAAACATAATGGGACCGAGCTCGTCCCTTTCAGTGTTAATTTAGTCTGGCAGCATCAATGGGAGATGAACCAAACCCATAACTGCCTTCCATTTGTCCTTTCCTGGGATGTGATCTTCCAAACAATTTTATATATGTATATCCTCATTTTAGGATTATGTCACTTGGACACACGTTAAACTTTGTTGGGAAATTCAATACTAATCTGGCGGAAAAGGGTTGTTTCTGAATAATTCCCATTAAGGAAAGGAGTGAAAAGCACTTACATTGTACGTGCCTGTAAAAGCTTTTGGATGTTATTTTAATACAGTACTACCACAGGCAGCAATAGCAAATAATCTGGTCTCACCACCCACGGCACAATAGCTGTTACTGGCACTGGCGATACAGGGCTAAAATGCTTAAGAGAAAAGAGAAGTGATGCCACTTCTGTCCAGCCTGGCAAGGAGATAAACCAGCCTTGGGTTCCTTCATCTGGGGCTCTCAAAGTGACAGAGCATTCTCTCTACCTGCCTTTTGTAATTATTGGTCTACTGGAAAAATAAGCTGTACATGGAAAGAAAAACAAGCTACAATAATCTGGCCCAACTCACCCTATCGTGCAACCAGGTTCTGCCTCTATTGTCCAAATACAATTCAGATTGTGATCGTAGGGTGTTGGGTAGCCGGGAGACAGTATCCGTCCTGACGACTCTCCTTTGATAGTACCCCCACACTCAGCTGAAAGAAACATATGGGTTAGTGAGAAGATTCATGACATATTACGGTTCTTACTTGGCAACAATGCAAATCTCATCCTACGAATACAACAGGGAGTATTTCTTGCCACTTGAAGAGATTCTTAAAGCCTACAAAACAAAGATAAAGACAGTCACTTAATTCAGCTAAAAGACCGAGCTATCAGAATAACTGCACTTGGGTGCACATTCCCAACACCTGACATGCTGTCAAAGCTTCCCTTCACCTTTTTGACTTTGTAGTGAATAAAGGCAGAGCCTGTCAGCATCCTGCTTTACCTGATTCACACATGTGGGGTGAAAGAGCTCAGTTCTTCTGCCTGTATCTGCAAAAAGTCTTAACAATTCATCAGTGTGATAGAACGAAGAAGCCAACATGCGTACGTACCTGCTAAATGAACCTCAAAAGATCGTGAGGATTTTGAATACATGTTCATCATCTATCCATTAAAATTCCATAAGTTTCTACATGCTCACACAACACAACCATTCCTATGTAATATACGCATATCAACTAGGGTAAAGGTTAAGAAGACATAAATCACAGAAATTTATCTTTTTACCTGAATAATCAAGGCTAAAATTCAGCAGAAAGTTACCGCATAAAGAACGGTCCTAACTCGTGGGAGGATAGAGATTGCCAATGTCTGAGCACATGACTTATAACCATGAAAGCAGCCGTCTGGTTGTTGAGATCCCTCAGAGGACAAAGTCTGTAAGAACTTCACCATGTCCTGGAAACACTGGTTAATTATGAAGTTGGCTGGTAACAGACCAACAGCACTTTGTTTAGATACACAAAACTTAACATCAGAATTTTCCAAGCAAGAAGATATCCTTCTGGAGAGCTACAGGTAAAAGTGAACTCAGAACTTAGCTAAGAAAAAACTGCAGGAACGAAAACATCCGAGGATCTGGAATCAGATGTCATGTAGCTCTCAAATCAACATGACTCTGAACTGTCAAATGCCTGGACACACGTTGATGTCTGCCATTATCAGAAAGTTCCATTCTGTTTAACACATTCAAATGAAAGGACAAGGACTGGAAAAGCAGTAGTTTCCTTGCAGTGAAGCGAGGAACCTTGTGAAATCTGTGCTCAGAGCACAGTGTTCCATGCTAAGACTGCTTGCGGAAGTTTTGCAGAGACCAGTGCTCTCAATCTGAAGATGCCTTACACAGTGTCCTTACCACGGTCTTCATGACTGTACACGGGTGCAATCAATATCAGAGTTGGTGTCACACGTATTAGCAAAGAAGGAAGAAGGGGCATTCGGCATGATGCCCCAAGCAAAGTACTTAGAATCGCCAGTATTATTAGAACTTGTAAGAGGATGTTTAAAAGCGAGAGTTGTCTCACCTACACAGGTTGGCAGGGGTTGATCCCAAGCTCTCCGCTCCCCGGTCAGGCAGACCAGCACCCTGCTGCCTCGCAGGGTGTAGCCAGGGTCACAGCTAAAGGATACAGAGCTGCCAGCAAAGTGTCCCTCATCACGGACCTTATAGCCGAACTGTGGGATGCCAGGGTCCTCGCATTTAATGAGTTCAAAACCTGGAGCGGGAGAAACAGCATCTGTTTTCATCAGGTATTTAAGAGCCAGGAGATATTAACACAAGATCATATTAATATTTTCTTCTTAAAATCATTTGCTGGAGAGAAAAACCACCATATTGAAAATTAATATTTTTTTAATTAATATTTGAACGAGATCCCAGAAATCTGGCATCTCAGCTTCGATCCAAAGTTTCCGTATCACCACCGCCTCATTCACAACAGGAAAGGTTTGCCGGCATAATCATCTCCCCTACTCCAATTCCACTTTAGACTACAGGACCTTTATGGAAAAGGACTGTTTCCTGTGGTCATGCAACTGTAACGCAAAAATACACCGCTACACCTCAGATTCCCACCTCACAAGCATATGGGCCTAAGACTTACTAGAAAACTGCAGCTCAAAGCCTTTACTCGTGTTCTCGCTGTTGGTGATAAACTCAAGCCACATGCTGCTGGAGGTGCTGTTTATGCTGGTGCCGAGCAGTTCAGAGCGGCTAAAGGAGCCCAGCAGGCGAGCAGAGCTATTGCTGCCGTCGTAGACCTGGGAAGAAGAAGAAACACATACTGGAAAACATATCTTGTTTGATACTTTGGGGATGAAATCACCCCTGAGCGCAAACAGGGCCAGTTCCTTTGAAGCCAGCGAAATTATCCCAATGGAGAGCCTCACTTGACGAGACTTCACGATGCTGCTCATCTGAGGAGCAGGATTCATACCTTGGAGGATCCGCATCCCCCTCCTTACACCTGAGCTTATCCTGTACTCAGGGCTGTGTTTTCTGAACTAAGCTCTCTTTCCAAAGGTGCAGCGCAGCTACTGGGAAAAAAAATTTTCCCCCTACAGAGACTCACGGATGTGCCTTGACCCTGCTATTACTTAAGAAAAACACAAACGGTTTTTCTTCTTTCTTTTAGATAGCGTGATTCTCTATGAGGATAAAGAACCACTTCTCACTAGTGGAGATTGATAGCAACTTTCCTCAGGAGCAGATGAGAACTTGATGACAAACCTGTTGAGAGAACATAATTTCTTTCACAATGAGCATATTCTTTGCGTTAGCTGCAAATGTCTCTCTCTTTCCAGTCATTTGAGAGCTGAAAATATGTGGATTACACCTATCTCGCAGTGCAGAAGTATGGCACTTAAATAAGGACAGAGTTCTCTGGGAAGATGGCTTAGCGCAGCAGCACACATCTTGTAATATTAATGCCTCCTACAAAACCATTTCTTTGTGGTTAATAGAAACTCAGCCTGGATTTGTCTCCTTCTACGTAGAGTCCTGAAACTTGTAAATGTGGATTAATCTAAGACTGAGTATGGGAATGCTGAAGAGCTTAGATGGAATTCTGCATCTGAACAAACCCCTTTCGGGGACAGATCAGCCTCGATTCCTAAAAAAAATGCAAAAATAACGCTAAGAACCTCACACTTCCTCGTGTGACAACAGTTTGCCCTGTACAACTATGCAGATGAGAACTGAAGTTTCGCTACAAAGGAAGAACCCCTGGCATTCCAAGAAATCTCTAAATCTCAGGGAAGACTTCACAGCAGAAGATGCACTGATACAGCAAAGACATCTACATTTTTAATGGGTACAGACTTTGTTTACGCATCCATCTGCAGACGGAAGCCTCAGCTAACCAGCTAGGCTGATGTGCAAAGGACATTCAGTATTGCTTAGTGCTGCTGCCAGACACTGCTATGAGCTGGTGAGGTTCGGAGGTGCTGATTCCCTAAAATTACACAAGATGTTTTTAAGCACAGCAAACTAACGCACAGCAGCGACACACACTGATCAGACAGTGTCCCTGGGTAGAAGATGTTGTTTCACAGAGGTATCACATCTTGTGTCTTGCTCTAACCTTAGAGGGGATACACACAGACGATATTCTAGCCCAGCTGCCCTTCCTGAAGTTCAGTCCGGCCCAGGGGAATTTCGCTGCTCTCTTCAAACCAGCCGCGCCAGTCCCTTAACGACAGCAGTGACTATGGGTTACAGCAGCCCTATAAAGGGCTTTTTAGGGGATGTCAGTCCAATTCCTAACATGAGACTCTTCCAGAGACTACCACTGCCCTGTCAGCACTGCCTGGGCACCATTCTCCACAGATTAGTCTCAGCTAACTCCACTAAAATTTCAGAACATCACTCCCCTTTCAGATCTTGCTCTCATTAGCAGCCCGGTAGTGCTTCATTGCTAGAGGCAGAAGAATTACCTTGAGGACATCTCCTGCCTCCAGTTCAAAAGTCCTGGCTTTCAGCTGGATCCCCTTTCCTGGCTGGGTCTGGATGGAGTAGATGCACTCATGGTTGTTGTTATAGTTTATTGGATAGTTGGGGGACAGCAGAACACCTTGAGTTCCAGTTACAGATGAACCACATTCAGCTATAAAAAGACACAAAACCACATTTTAATAACCACATGTATATTCTAGCCACACAACACATGCAGGTGATTCCTCCAAACAGCCACAGATGCTCACTCCTTCCCATACCCATCTGCCAACACATCCACGGACTCTATTTCCAAGTGCAGTCAGTAAACAAGCCAGCACTCAGTAGCACTTCTAGCACCATTAAACCTCAGGTGCCTGACAAGGGGGTTTAATCCCCTCTTTCCATATGGGTAGGGAAACTGAGTCACAGAAAGTTGGGATGTCAAACGCTATCTTGGGACCCAATTCAGAAAAACATTTCAAAATCCCCGGAAAGCCACCACCCGCTTGAAGGAGTGCCTGTGTTTATACTCCTTCTTGATTAATGAACCAGAAAGAAAATAAATGTTATTAGATTGAAATATTTACAGCCCCTTCCATGTTTATACAAAGCTCATCCTATACCTATATATAGTATATAAAAATCATGGTCTTCATTCGAGAGTCAACACGGCACACCACTGACGGCTGGTACCGATGCAAGTGCCAGAACTTTTTGTGCAGAAAGATATGCTTAGTGAAACTTCCAAGTAATTGCAAATGATAAAGCTACGTCTGAATTTCAGAATCTTCCCCAAAATAATTTCCTGAAAGCTAAGAGGGCAAAATTTGACCTTATTTGTTGTTAATGCTGCCCACGGCTCTCCAGTTTGTCATTTGACAGTATTTTAAAGGACATTCTGTCCCTTGCTCCCTGCATTTTTTTCCTCCCAGCTTTACAGCTAACAATTACATCCATTCCCATTAGAAAAAGCGAGAAAAACAGAGATCCTTTTGACTCTCAGTTTCAGAAACTAACTCAAATTTACGTATCTTTGTTTCCTCCCAAAACACCACTTAAAGAACCACAGTGGGCTCAGGTTTTTCTGCGGCACAAAGTCTTTCTCGTTCAGAAGACAGGGGGCTGGGGACAGAGGAGGAGATGCTCATGTGGGAATCCCTATATCCCCCTTGCTCAGGGAACTGGAAGGGCAGGGATAGTTAATGTTACTGCACTTGTTTCTCCCTTCCGAGAGGAGCGTACGTCCTATGACAGGTGATAAATGCCATGATTTTAGAAAGAAGGAAATAAGGAGAGAAAGAGTCCTTTCCCTGCTGTTATTCACTGCGAACTGCAGTCTGCTCCTGTTCCATTCCATCCTTTGAGTAAGACTTCTCTGCTCCTTCACCAGACCTGCTTCCTTTTCTACTCTGCGTAGTGTGAACAGCATTTGATTTT
Organism: Sula dactylatra; assembly: GCA_013389905.1. Classification (NCBI taxonomy): domain Eukaryota; kingdom Metazoa; phylum Chordata; class Aves; order Suliformes; family Sulidae; genus Sula; species Sula dactylatra. The sequence continues at coordinate 6,927 of WEKW01027079.1, forward strand.
GAGCCAAATTTGAATTTAGAAGATCTGTGTGACTCAAATCTTGGCAGAATGATCCTCTTCAGGGAAGGAAGAGGATCGCACTTTGGAGGTTTGACCTGTCTTGGACATCAGGAGATCACCGTTTAATGCTTCTGGAAAACAGCAAAAACCATCCTTCACCTCTGTGTTTTAAGTATTTTATTTGCAAGCTTTTAAGAACACAATCGCTCGCTCATACAAACGTGCCACAGTGAGCGTAACAGGACTGCTCCGGGCACGTCTTCACTACGTGAAGTGGTCAAGAGCCATTCAAGTGCCTCCGAGTGAAGACGCAGTACTACTGCGACAGCACTGAGCTCCACCAGAGCTCACAGCACGGCGTGAAGACGAGCTCGCACCTGGGCTAGCACAGGGAGGAAGCACAAGTCCACAACACTCACGTACAGCTTGAGGACCTACTTGCAACATGGCATCCGAAGGACGTCCTCCTCAGAGGACACCTGCTGCCAGCAGCTGCTGGCTTCTCCGAGTGCCCGACTGCTGCAGCCCGCTTGCAACACATCTACACAATCCCTCAACATGTGTAAATCTGCCTTGCAACCACCGTGCGTTTAGGATTTTTCGTTACTCCCTGATTAGCTCCCACACGAGCAAACCATGAGTCATTGTTTTCTCGGCCTATTTACCCTGAAAGATTTTCAGCTGTAAAACACTGGCTCCCTGTTCCTCTGAGTCCTGGTGTTTTGCATGCACGGCTGGGGACAGTCACTCCAACTTGCCCTGAAAACAGCTTTTCTGATTAGCTAGGTCTGCCTCGTCTCCGTGCGTCCTTCACAGCATACAAAGTTGCTGGAGCTGAGCAAAACCATCACAGCGCGTGTGCAGCTTTCTGCACTGCCTCTGCCACCGCTCCTGGTCCTCCAATAAAGCAGGAGGGTTAAGGAAGGAAGCAGCAGCAGATACACCCAGAGGAGGTACTTTGGAGGCGACTTTCTCCTCCTCTCTTGCCATGTATGAAAAGCAGGACATTCGCTTTAGCACAGATTACCCAGGGATGATGCTGGAGACATCACCACTTGGGATCTGGTCCGAAGTAGCAGTCGGTGGGGAGCATTCCGACCTGGGAGAGAGGGGCTGGCCAAAGGAACAACCCTCTCTCGTCTCTCTCCCACCTCTAGAACAAGAATTGAATACGAAGTGTCTGGGGTGTCTGGCAAAACCAATTAAATCTCCTGTGATCCTAACGCGTAAGTCTCCAATATTCACCCACATCCAGGGTGAGCACACAGATCTGAGTGGGCCGCGGGGACGTTGCGGACAAAGCTGCCACCCTGCCACCAGAGCTCTGTGCACGTCACCAGACAGCGAATTTGACCCATTATTATAAAAGCAACATGCAAATTCAAAGCCAGCTGCAGTAGGGAACTGGCAAATGGAAGCCAGCGTGTCCACTTAGTGATGATGTCTGAGGATTAAGTTTAAAGCTTTGTTATGATTCTTTTTGATTTCTATTCCCCTGATCAGCTTTCTCTGCAACATGATTATTATTCATGCCCTGAAGAGGCTACTTGGCACAGCAGGATGATGCAACCCTGTGACCTAAGCAGGAGGCAGTGCTGGGAAATGCATTCGGTATGACACGACTCAACAAGTAGACTGGCTCTTGCTGGGATGCTCTCTTTGCAATAGCCCTCAAAGGTCACTAACACAGATCGAGAAAATCTACCTTGCAGGCTTTGCCAGAGAGAAAAGAGATTTGGTCTGCCTGATTTGAATGAATTCTTCACAGCTCTGGGTGAGCCAGGCAGCAGCAGAGCACTCAGTAGTTTCCTCCTTACTAAACTGTACAACAAAAAAATACGTTAAATATTTTTACAAAGGCTTGGAGCATTCTTCTTCCTTTCTGCTTTCTTGCCTTAGCACATTGCTACTTCTGTTCTCTTAGGCTAACCGTTACACTTGGAGGGTACTGTGGGCTGGGCAGGGGGCTGCTCTGCAGACCTTGCTAGACAAGGCTGTCTGTAGCCCATCTGCATCAGGGATGACAGCCGGAGACTAGCTCAGCGTTGCGGATGGATTTTTCCTCTCCTCCATCCTCCTTAGACTTATTTATCAGTATAAATAATGGCTGGAGGGGTTGCAAAAAGCACTTGCAGTGGTTAGGAGGAGAGGAAGGGAAAGGTGTAAGGTGCAAGAAACCTCTGGAGGGTAGGGAAAAGGTAAAAGCCAAAGAGGGTTTCCCAGAGACATCCATACTAACATGGAACTTGCACTGCTTAAGATCACCCACCCAGAAGCAGCTTTCATGTCTGGACTATTAAGTTTTATAACACTGATGCGAAGTGAGGATGGCCTTAAAACCATGCTGTTTTACAGAAACTATCCCAACAGGGACGACAGGTCTCCCACGGCTCGCGATTCGTTCACTCGTACAATCACCGGGGCTCGTCCGCAGCACTGTGGATGGGCTGCAGAGACACGGGGCTTCTGCTGATGTGTGTGACCCTGTCTGCCATGCACTTGGTGCGCTCCAACCTGGGAGAGGACTGCAGCCCTTCTGCCTGTCCCTCCTGTCCCCACGCACAGCTGCAGGGCTCATCCCAGCTCCCTCTCCCATCCCTGCACCAACCACCCCGTGAGCTGAAAGATGCCGTCCTGGGGGATGCCTCCCATCCCCGCCCACCGAAACAATCCAGCACAGCGTAACCAACCAAGCAAAATGAAAGCACATGACCACCTACCAACACACCTTGGCAGAGGCGAACTCCACACACGCCGTTTCCCCCCGAGGCAGGTGATGCGGGATGCGCCCTCCAGCCGGTAGCCGGGGAAGCAGGAAAAGGTGAGGACGTCCCCCACTCCGAACTGCAGGCCCTTTCTGATGCTGTAGGCTGGGACCTCCGGCTCATCGCAGGGCTCCAAATCATATTCTACAGGGGACAAATGGACATTTACAGAACGGCAGGGCGACACCTCATGCTCCGTTCTCCCCGGTGAGGGTACCCCAGTCCCTGAACACGAGGATGAAGAGGGAGCTCCGAGTCTTGATCCAGCCGCAGCGAAGCTCTGCAAAGGAAGCAGCCATGGAAGACCTACGTCCTGTTTGAGCCACGAAGACCAACTCGGGTTTCACTCTCAATATGCAGAGTGTCACCAGGATCTGATTTAAACCAACTCAAAATACAACAGGTCTCATTTTCTGTCACTGTTGTCAGACAAACAAGAAAGTGACATCAGTGGTGACAAAACACGACGGAAATTCGTCATTCTCCCTCTACTTGAGTCAAATGAAGATTAATTGATCCGGATGGGATTTCTGCTGCCTCTACATTACTAATCCTGAAGATGAATGAACACAGCCATCCTGCTTGGGGAACGCAAGAGAACATTTAAGCTGCTGCTAAATGAAAGGTCATGTAGCATGATGGCTAATAGCCAAATGTACATCTTTGACCACAAAACATTTTGAAGGAAACCTGTTTTCAGGGTTATTTTTTTAAAAAAATAACAGACCTGCAAAGTACAAATTATGTCCATATATATGTAAAGGAAGCTAAAAATATAAGTGCCTCCCATTTTCGTTTTCCAAGAAAGGAGAGAAGTCCCCAAACACATTAAAAATAATAGTTATAATTAGATAATTTGAGGCAATCTTTTTTAAGGCAAAAAGCCATTTTTCCCCCCATCAAAATGAAAGTTAATTGGAAACTTTCTGACTAGTTTCCAGGGACTATTGTATGCAAATCCCTGACTTCAGAGGCCAGAAGAAAGGTATCAGAAACCAGCTCTCTGAGTGCAGCAGGTTTTATCTGCATCTATGGCAACAGCTCTGTCCGTCAAAGCCAGCGAGCACATCGGCACCGAGCTCCACGAGGAAACCAGTCATTTCTCTTCCACACCAGCAGGCTGAATCTGCAGCTGTTGCCCTCAGGACTAAAAGGTATGCTGAGATACAGAAACGAACAGCAGCAAAACGATAAGCTTTTGTCCGGTAACTGATTGTTTTACAGAACGGCTTGTCGGGGCACTCAGGCGGTAAAGATTACATTTTCTGAAACGTGCACAGGCAAACACTTCAGCAGTCATTTGTAGGACTTCAGGTTAAAGGACACAGCTAAACACCTTGCACACTTCAACCAGCGACTACTCACGCAGAGCAATTATTTACAAGCGTGATGATCTGTTCTGCGTAGGCAAACGTGCCTGCCTTCGAGTCTCTCCACAAGAGCACCACACACACGCTACTCTTCATTGACTACTTCTGAAAATCTGGAACTTCCTTTGAAGAAACCAACGTTCTGTATCACCACACACAGCCGAAGCCTGCAACAGAAGTGGCTCGGTTCGGTACGGGCAGGACTGGACTGGCTTACTGGAAGTGCCCAGGGCAGAAGCTGTCTTGCACAGCCAGATCTTCACTGGCAGGGCAGGGGCGAGAAGGGCTGCTGCAGTCAGCAAAATCCTGCACCCCTTGATGCCCTGCTATGTGCCCCAGGAGGTCTGCTTTCACCTGCTGTTACAGCAGGTCAATTAGAGGAAGCCCAGCAGAGGAAAACACTGTCTCCAGTTCCCCAGCAATGCCAGTGGGTTTATGGAAACCTGGCCTAGGCTGCACATGGCACGTGTTACACGTAGGACAGGCTGAAGCCAGCTGCAGAGGCTGGGTCACTGGATGAGCATCCACGTGGAGCAGCGAACCAAGGGAAAAAAGAGAGACCAGACGGACAATGGGAGCGACCAGCTCTGCCTTGCTACTTATCCAAGAAGTCCAGATTGCTCAACGTTGCCTTCCAAAAGATCCCATCTGTCCCAGCTTCCCATGTTGGAAATGGAAATGCTGTAGCTACTACAGTGATTTTCCTCTGATAAACAGAGAAGGAAGGAGCAAAAAGGGATAAGCATACCCCAACAAAACGTGAGCTGGAACTCCATAAACAGAGCAGAAAAGCTGACTGTGTGAGGAGAAGGCCACAAACATTTACTGTGATAATAAGAGGAGTGACTGTCAGTGACCCAAATCACGTGCACTGCGTCAACAGAAAATTATTCCCAAGAGCTGCAGGAAAATGGGAAGGAAAGGGAAAGAATGAAGTCTTTGTCCACCCCCCTTCTTACCTGAGAAGGTGATGTTGAAACCCTCATAGGACATGGAGAAGTCTGAGATGAAGCGAATTTGAGCAGAGAAGTTTCCGAAGAGCCCTGCACTAAGTGGGGCAGGGAGCCGAGAGCCCGTCAGCTGCTTCAGTGGCTGAGCAAAGCTGGTATTTTCGGTGATGAGGAGGTAGTCGTGGCCATTCTCCAAGTGAAAGGTATGAAAGGTGAAGAACACACCTGCAGGGGAGGAAAAATAGAGATGGCTTTAGCCAGCAGCATTCGTGTGGCACCCCTTCGTCCCAGAGACAAAGCCCCTCTCCTCTCCCCGAGACGACACCAGTATTCATTCCCTGTTCCCCAGTAAATAGCAGCCCAGCTGAGAAAGGAAAAAGCACACTGAAAAAAAATGAAATAGATGAAAAAAAGTAAAAGAAGGGTACGGTACAAGGCCCAGAACAGAGAAAGGCGGTTAAGATCTTCGATCCCTGTGCCTTTGTAACACAGGAACAGAGATGACGCAGGCTCGCTCGAGGGACGGATCAGCAGCAGGAAGGACTGAGCCTGGCAGCTTAGAGGAGTATTTTACTTTAAAAGCTTTAGATGCGTAGCAAGAAAAGCAAAAGCTGTAGTTGCGAGAACTTGAAAACAACAAAACCAAGTTACGCTCTGGCAAGAATTCATTTAAGCCAAGTATCAAGGTCAGAGAGGCTTTTCCAGAAGATGAAGTATGCCAGCAGTGTGACTGCAGAGACTTCGTGTGCTTTCCTTTGACGGGACCGAATGCTGGTCCCCGGAGGTTGGAGGCCAACAGGAGAGATCACGCGTGGACAAACCTGGTTCCTCGGCCGTACGCGGCTCGTAAGCCGTTCACGTGCGCCTCCCAAGCGCGTGCCACACCGCGCAGCCACGCTCCCTTCCAGCGGTGCCCCAGCACCTTGCTCCAGAGCCCAGCCCAGCCCCGTCCTGCTGGGAGGGGGCTGCTGCCGTCCCTCCCGTGCGTGGGACCCGCTCCCAGGACCCGCTGTCCCCTCCGCGGTCCCACGCGGGAAGCGCGTGTGCGGCCGTGGCGGACTTCGGCAGGGCACGCAGAGCCGGGGGGTCAGCCCAGCTCTGGCCAGGCACGGCCCACCTGAGAAGTGAAGGGAATCCTACACTTGTACAAACGTTATACTGACAAAAATAAAAACCGCAACAGATCCAGCTACGGAAAGAACAGACAAACAGAGGAAAACTCTTCTGTCCCTTTTTCCAAACTCAGTTTCAACAACATGAAACATTTCAGTGAGAAGGCTGTGACCTTGCTGCATTTGTAAACGAACAAGAGAGGAGTAATGGATTACTTAAAGTATCCTTCACACCTACAGACACGAAATACTAAGTACTTCAGGCTTTTGCAAAAGCCTCCAGCTAGGTGATTTTTCATGCTGGAATTCAAACGCAATTAGAAACACTTATTCTCTGGAAAATAATTCCATCCTTGAAAAACAAAAAATGGCAGCGACAGCTTTCAGAGAGCAAAGCAAGGCAGGATCTTAGATCAGAAACCCCGTCACATTACCGTCACACAAAGTTAGCAAGCTAAAGCGATGCCTAGCAATAAAAAAGCCTCTTTGCATTTATATGGCTTCTTTCATCCAAAGACCTTTGCACACTTTCTGAGCACCAAGGGGCCGGCTCCCGAGCCCCCGCTCATGCTGAATTGGGCTTTACACTCCACATAACCCCACTGAACTCAACAGGGCTATTGGCAGAGAAACAGACTCCTCCATGCAAACACAAGTGCTGTAATCTGGTCTTCATTAGTCACAGTTAGATCCCTGCCTCCTCGCACACATCGGGAGCGCCCAGTGGCATGACCAAGTTATTTCATGTAAGCCAATGATTAACAACACAGAGGCTGCCAGCCTGGTGAGACCCAAGGGCTGTCTTGCTCTGCATCCCATGTCTGCCAAAGTACAGCATCAGCTGATTCAAAGGCAAGCACAGGAAATCTGTAAATAAGGATCAGAGGAATAATCTCCTCCTTGTTCCCCATTCCCCATTAATTTTTGGAGATCAGGATGAGACCAACCTAGAGATTGATTAAAGCTCTGGAGCATGAGATTTAATATCCACCCCAACAGTTTTTTGTCAGCATCAAATTGCAAGTCTGGATATTCCATTTATCCCTATGTTTATCCAATTTCTTTTTGAAGGTTTACCAGTCACATGCAAGCAGTTTCCTTCCAAGAAACGAAGGACAGAGAGGTTGGTAACCAACACAAAGCCTTTCGCGCAGCCGGGAAGAAGCAGGGCTCACAGGGTCATCTCAACTGCCCTGCTCTGTCCCCTTCTGCATCCCTGCCACGCAGCTCATTGCGCCTCGCTAACCTTCGGCGTCCCAGGCAGAAGAATTTACTGCGTGGTGATGACCGAAAGAGGTCTCGACTTTGACACTTCCTTCCTTATATTCAGGTAAATATTATGTGCAACCCGGCAGAAAATTTTTAGCTCCACAGAAAGTAGGAAACATCTAACGGTTTCCAAAGGTTTGTTATTCTTACCAGCAGTACAGTCACCTGAAAATAGACACGACCCGTTTTGGCCTGAAAGCTTGGTGAGATGCAGGGAATACAAAATGTCTTAAATTTTCCCTGTTTATCAACTGACAGCAAATTTATACTCTCGCCTTTACAAAACCCAGTCTAAGGAACAGAAATAATATCACTCCACGAAAAGCAGCACACCACCAGAGAAACACAAGAATAACTGAGTTCCCAGAACTGGGAGGACAGCCCCTCACTCCAGGTCTTTTAAGATAACAACTCCAACCACAGGGCATGAGGCCTCTGCAGCAGCAGCAGAGCCAGTTAAGGGCTGTGTAGCTGTAGCCATAAGGGCTAATTACAAACTCAATTTTAAAGGATTTGTGACTCTGATTAAACCTTTGCTCTGGTGTGAAAGTTACTGTGGCACAAAAAGTCTCTGCAAATGTAGGGATTTTTTTTTCCATTCTCTGTAAAAGAAACAACAAAACAAATTATAGGGAAAAGAAATCACTTTCAAGTTCTCAGATTAAAAATAATAGTCTCTTTAAGCATTTAAATTCCTTTAAAATTAAGCTGCTTTTAAACTCAAATTGTACAGCTCGTGAGTCCATAAAGTAAATCAGTGTCTGCAGTCACATAAAAATAACTATTATAACAACCAACTTGTTTCAATTAGGGGACTCGTGTGCTGGCCACGTGTGAGATGTTCGTAAAGATCTGCGAGCGAGTAGTTTGAGACCGGCTTTTATGACACAGATCGTCCCTGCTCGGTCACTGGCTTGGCAGGGAAGAGTCCGGTGCACCGGGAGGCACAAGCCCTGAACTCTGTTCTACTTCTCAGAGACTTCCCAGGCCTGGGGCAGCAGCAGTGCTGCAAGCCCAAGCAGTAAAGCATTAGTAGAAGGGGGTGTGGGAAACGTAAAACTAAAGCAAGAAAAACCAGGTACAGTGGCAAACACTTAAGGCACGTAAATATATCCACTGCTCGCAGCAGAATTCTTAAAGCTTCTGGGTTTAGCAAGCACCAAATTCACCCCGTGATCACTGCTGCACCCAGTGGTGCCCAAGAAGGGGGAACTGAAAGGCAAGGACAAAGCACAGAGAGAAGACTCTGCACTGCAAGTGCACTGCTGATGAAGCCAGCCAAAAATGGGGTTCAGTTCAGTTACGCCCTTTTTTTTAAAGCCTGTTCTGCTCCCCAAGGACTAAGTTCATTCCGTTTCAGCAGCTACTGCTCTGACTCAGGATCACACCGTTCCACTGGCTCCTTACTGAAGAATGAAAAGAAATGGTGCTCAATGCTGAAAAGAGCTGGGAGAAGCTTGTTGCGATGCATTACCCAGCAGTTTAACACAGCAACAGCTGGGAAAGTAGATCACTAGGAAAGACAGAATATTGTTGCAAGAGAAAGGCTGTGTGCGTACGCGGATGTATGTGTACACACACTCCCACTAACACAGCCCAGCATCTAAAGACGTTTCAGCATCTTCCACAAAATACTAGAGAAAAGGACATCTTTCTTTGTTCGCCTCCTCCTTTTCGTTGCGCTGGTAAATAAACAACTCACCTGAAGTACAGGGACAAGGAAGGAGAGGTTTTCCTGACATATAACTTGGCTATATGCCAGCTTCCCATAACTACAACGTCCTCTCTCTACCCTCTCCTCTCACCCTAACGTCTAACCGGATTTGGAGATTTCCTGCGTCCAGGCAGCTGCCTGGGGGAAGCTCTCCTAGCCCAGAAATGCAAGAAGGGCGATTCTGCCCAGGGGTGAAGCGCTGCTGCCACTGATTTTCTAATACTCATTACCTGCAGCTAAGGCCAGAATTTCTGAAGAAGCTCATAGGCTTCAGACTGCTAAAGCTAGGACCAGCTTTCCAGAAAGCTCAATATCCAGCTTTACCTAATGCGAGAAACATGGCCTGGTTCAAGATGGTCAGATCCAGGGCTGAATTCTCTGGATGATCCAAAACTGCATCACACTGCACTGCTCTAAGTGATGTGCTGTTTTCTCTACTACTGAATTGGCCACAGCAACATCTTTTAGGGGATGGGGGACAAAAAGCCCCTGGACTAGTGTAGGCATACCTCCACTATCTGAAAATGCACCGTGTTCTTTCGAGCCTTGCTTAGCTTGGTCAGAAGACTTTCTTGTGATGTTGGCATGAAAGCACGCAGGCCATCAGAGCTTCACCTTCTCATATAAAAGAGAGTCAGTTTGCTGCATTGTGCTTAGCTTAGCTACAGGATAAGGCAGTGCCTCATTGGAGAGCTGAATCCACAGCAGAGTGGATTAATGAAGAGTGGATTGCTGCTACTCAACAGAATACTTTTCACAGCATGCGATGGTTCCCTTAATGCACTGTGCTGTTCATTGACAAGTTTATTTGCTGTAATACAAATGGTATTTGCAAAATTGGCTCATGATAGCTCCCGTCGTGCTGATATCCGGTACGATGAGTCAGTTTTATAAGAGTGCGTGAAGTTACATAAAGGGTTTATACCCTTTGTGCTTATGCCAGGCAGATACTGACTGGATCAGGAGAAATTACCTCCCACCCTTGTACATAAAACTTGCTCTCTAATAGTCAATGATACATTTTCTTGAAATTGTCCTCCAAGACAAAAGATTGGCCTGTGCTGCACAGGAGTTTGGACTAAAGAGATCTGCACTTTGCCTCCACGCTGGCAATACTAACTAATGGGGACACGAGAGCTGCAAAACGAGGAGAGCGCTGGGAACTGAGAGCCTGAGCTCTGTCCCATGTCTGGAAATGGTTTACTACAAGCTTCCATTTCTCCATCTGTAAAACGTTACATGGATAGCAATCCAGCACTGCGAAGAAAAATAAGGCTGAAAGTACTATCAAGTACCAAGTGTTACTGCAGTGGTGTCAGTGGCAGCTCGCCCTTCCTCCACATGGCATTATTAGCGATGCCAGGTACCCAAATACCAGCTAACTTTCCAGAAGACACTGCCACAAAAGTCTGAAACTGAAGATAACGCCCGGCGCAGGCTCTCAGATCCGGGGTTTGGTATGGAACCATCTTTCCCTCTTAATCCTCTCCACCTTAAAGGGATTAAGAGATGTGACACCAAACACCTCTGCATCTTATCCAGAGACAACATTTGGGAGGCAGCAAGAACGGCAACTGGCCAAGCCCATGGGCACCCATCACTACTGCCTTGGAGACGAACGCTTGGTTTACAGAGGGAGCACTTGCCTCCCCCACTGACCACCATCCTCCAAGTCCATCCCCAAAACCTCTCTAAGCCAAAGGTTTCTCACCTTTTCCATGTGATGTTTCTATTGTCCACGTGCAGTTCAAGTTATTGGGATAAAAATCAGGGAAGCCTGGGGATAAGATGGTACCACTGGAACCACGAATGTAACCTCCACACAGAGCTGCAATAAAGAAAAAGAATTAAAGAACTCAAAACCCATCATCAGCTGGAAGAATATCGTTTCTTCTGAATGTCGAAACAAAGCCCAACTCAACAAAATCAAACACAGAAGAGAGACTAAATGTCAGTGCAAACGTCACAACTGCTGCTCTGCTTTTGCACTAGGTCTGCATCGAAGCGCCTGCCATCTCCTGCAGATGTTACCTTCCGCAGTGCTTACCCTCGCAGCTGGGCAGCGGCCGGCTCCACTGGAAGTTCGGCTCACACTCCAGGGCTACGTTGTCACTCAGGGTGTAGCCTGAGTCGCAGCTGAACGTCACCAGTGCTCCCACGTAGAAGTCATTCCCATGGCGCTGGCCATTTACCGGGATCCCCGGATCCAAGCAATGGTCTGACTGGAGCTTCACAGCTGTGGCAAACAAACCCGCTCGTGTCAGACCGCTCAGGGGCTGCTGCAAGGGGCAGTGACTAGCCTGGGGGAAAGTTCAATTCCCCTTATGAGCCCGTTCAACACCCTACTGATCATCCCCAAAATAAGAGGATAAAAAGGACAGAGGAACTCAGCTCTGCCTTCTAAAATCAGTAATATTCTGTAGATGCTAAAATAAAAACTCTAAACGACCAAGATGGTCAAAAAGCAGAAACCGCTACTTCACTTGCAGCAGCTTCGCATTCTCCAATCACTGTAATAGCAGTAACTGCCTGGCAAAGGGGAGAAGCGAGTCCAATGGGCCTCTGATTGAGCCCTTTGTGCTGCTGGAGAGCACGTAATTACGTGAATAACTTGCACTTACTTTCATATCGGATCTGAAAGCCTATGTCAGAGTGGCTTTTGTCAGTGGTGAAGAGGAGGTAGAGGTAGTTGCTGGTGCTGATGAGGAACTGGGGCACCTGAGTCCCATCATAGACACCTATCAACGGGGAAGAATAGGACCGGCCATCTCGCACTTCCAGGGTGTCATAATTTACCTCTGTCTTAAATCTGAAAGGGACACAAGAATACATCTGTGAAAAACCAGCATGGCTAATTTTTCTTCACTGCAGTCCTGAATGTGCTCCGATGACTAGAAGGCAGCACAGGCCACGGGGCAACATGTGGGTCCGTTTCTACTGCCTGGCCTGCGCCTGGCTGAGCATCCTACTGAGAGCACGCCGTTCCCCTCCCACGCATTTTGGCTTCTTTCTGATCCTTCACCTGCTTCCTCTGCTGACACCGAACAGCCTTTGCAGCAGCAAGCACCTTATGCTACACGAACAATCACTTCTCAGACATGCAGACCCAGGTTCAAAAAAGGGTAGCCCTTCCCAAACAGTGAAATCCAGGGCAAGTCAAGAGACTCGGCACGCCTGCGTCAGGGCAAGGTCCTCACTGCTGCTTCTCCCCAGCAAGCTGAGCACGTGGGAGCTCAGCCTCCAAAAACGTGTCCTACGTGCGTCTAAAATAGTACTGCAAATTAGCAGGAGTTAGTCAAAACAAGAGGGGGAAAAAAATCACCATTTTCCACCTTTTCTTTCTGAATGTTAGGTGAATTTTAATGTCTTGTCAAGAGTTAACTAAATATAATAAAAGAGAAAGAGAGAACCTCACTGCCAAGCACAGCGCTGAGCAGTTCGTTCCCTCTTCCTCCGGGGGTGGCTACAGCTCAACACCGCTGGAACCACCAAAACCAACCGCCAAGGGGGAACTCCTGAGAAGTCCAGGGTGAGCACCTGTCAAACGTGATCTTGATGGGGTAGCCCGGCTGGGCCTCTATGACCCACGCGCAGCTCAGCGAGTCCTTGTAGAAGCCAGGCCAGCCGGGGGACAGGATGGTTCCGCTGGGCGACGTCAAGTGGCCCCCGCACGGCGCTGGGGACAAGCAAAATGACATAATTCAGGTGAAGAGCATCACGGAAGCTGTGGCACGATCGGACGTACCCTTCCCTGCTCGGCAGTACTGTCCTGCCACGCAATAGCTTTCGTGCATTATTGTTTCTCATGTGTTAAAAATAACCAGAAGCAAATGAAATAACAACACTGGCTGTTAAGAAATTGCATTTTCATCTTAAACTGAAGACGTAGCAGCCTGCTGCTGTAGCTGTGGGAGTCAGTAGCCTGACCTTGTGCAGTGGCTGTAAGGGGACAGGGTATAATAATAATTATTAGATATAAAACCAGAGAAAACTGCAAGGTCAGTTTGCATTTCAGGAGCTGCAGGTGCCAGAAAATCTTTCATATCTGTAGTAATTGAGTCATGCCTTTTCTACCACAAGGGACATCACAAGACTATAGCATTTATTCCACACTGTGGTCCCTTGTACCATCGGCAGAAGCTGAAGGCAAATTATTATCTTTTCTGGAAAAAGGACCAGAGGTACAAAATCCTATAAGCCTAAATAACTACAAGGCATTGTCCTCAAAAAAAATCAAACGGGATGGAAAAGCGTCTCTGTTCCTGTGAGCTCGTGTTCGCCCTGCTCAGCACTTTGCAGGATTCATCACAAGGTGTTTCTTCATATCCCGCCGAGTTAAGTCACCGGTGCTGGTCACGCACGGCAGCGTGACCACGTTACTGTCACAGCCTTCGGGAGCTCCCACGGGGCAGACCAAGCCCGTCGTCCCACGATACTCACTGCCAGCTAGTCCTGACGGACCAAGGGGACCCTGCTGCTCCTCCAGAGCAGCTGCTGAAGCAGCAACCCAGGGCCGGCCGTGGTGCGAGCTCTGCACAAGGGCTACAGAACGTCACACTCGGTATGACCGTAAAAACCTAGGTAAGCCTGGGCCTAAAACCTTTGCTGCTGATCTGAAGGACGCCGGATGAAAGTCAACTGATCTCAGCTGGATCCTAACTAATTATTTTTTGAACAAGAGGCTCCTTTCTGCCCCAAAGCTAACATAATTTCCTGTCAGGACTTCTATCCATCTTTTCAGCTCTGTTTTTTAGGTCTCTTTCTTTCCCATGAATTTTTTACTTTCAGTCATCGGTAAATCAAAACCTTTCATTATTGTTATTAGAGAAACACCTGTTGTAACAAGAACTGAGCTAACAAAAATAACCCCATCATTCATTTCACAAAAAATTAGAAAACAAACTGAGTTCCATGCTCGGTGATTATTGGACTGGCACCTCCTCCTAAGCAAACTCTTCCGTGCAGACAACCCCTTCCAGAGCTATGTAAAATCACGGCCGTAACTGAGAAGCTGAGGGTTAGAACTGAAGTCCAATAGACCTTCAGCTCTCGACAACAAATGCTTCTGCCTACAGGATGGCAAAAGGCCTCCCACAAGGTCAGCGCGATACACCTTCGCTATGGGTCCTCTGCCTGGGACCTCGACAGACAGAGCTGTCATCCTTTTTCCTGAAAGGCTGCAAACCCAAGGGGATCATTCTCCTCCAGGGTGCACATACAGACCAGTAGAAAAGATGACAGAATTTACCTTCGCATCTGAGCACTGCATTGTTCCAGACCACATTTCCTTCCTTCAAGATGCAGGTGATGGTTTCTGAGCCATGGGTCCTAATGAAGCCCTCATCGCAAAGGAAGGACACGGAGCTGCCGAGCTGGAGGCTGTCACCAAATCGCTTTCCGTTCACAGGCATGCCAGGGTCAGGGCATTCGTTATGCCTAAACGCTAAGAGGGAAAGATAAGAGAATAGTGAGCAGCTTGTTTCCCCCACCTCTGTCCAATTCAAAAACAAGTAAGTGGGACCACAAACTTACGAATTAAACAACAGTTTCACGTCTTTCCTATGCAGACAATAGCACTTGATCTTGCCCCTGGACAGCAGACCCTCCTCACAGGGAAGACCGAACAGCACGGACGTGAATTTGGCCCGCTGCCATCCCAGCAAAGCTGTTGTGTTCTGCACGGATGAGTCAGCACGTGGCAGAAATCACGTCACCACCTCTTCCCTACACTGCTAAGACACCCAAGTGTGTTCTCACAGTTCAACTTTTCATGTAGTTGAAGTGGCTTAAATTTTTCTGTTCCCTATCTCTACTGCAAGAGTTCATTTGCAACCTGAGCGAGGAAGGATGAGATTAAAACCATTTGCATCCAAGAGGTGCTGAGATACAGGGGCCAGAAAAGAGCCTGCAGAACCAAATTGTCACCTTAGCAATCTTTCAGATATAAAAATGCACAAACGCTCAAAATAGAGAAAGATTTTTAAAAACTCTAAAAATACCCCAGTGCGCCCATCTGTATAGAGAGGACATAAGTTAACTGTTAATGAGAAAAAATGAAAGCTTTAAGGCCCGGTGGTTAAAAGTAAGGGTCCTCTCAGCGTGTTCTGGGATTGACTGCCACATAGTCCCCGACTGCGTGTGTCATCATTACCAGGATAAAACGAAGGACACGCAGCAATTACCTTTCTAGGTGTTGCAAAGTTGCACGTGGAATTGCACAGACACATAGCTCTGTTTAAAGGCCTGCCCTTTTCCAGCAGTTAAAAACTAGGCCAGCCAACCAAATGAAAAGTAAATCTATAGCCTTAATTCCCCATTAAGTGCATAATTATGTACTATATCTTCATATGCTGGGAGGTGGTCTTCAGAGATGAGCAGCATATGAAGGATTAAAGCCTCCAGATTAATTATACACACACACACTTTTAGTATCTTTAATGCACTTGACCAAATTCAGATGAGTTCTGGATTTCCTACAGAGCATCATTACTCTCATAATATCTTGTTATATGCACTGCTAAAGGGGAAAACACAGGCTGAATCTGTCCCTTATGCTCTTCTATCCGTCCCTTGTAGCAATATGTTGTCTCCTCTCTCGTACCTAAACTGAAGGAAAGGATGGTAAGGTGTCTGAGAAAGACTCAGGAGCTCTCTTTCGGTAGCTCGAGGAGTCAGAACAGATTAACTCATGGGTACTTAAGAGTCATTTACAACAATAAAAAATTTGGCTTAAAAATGTCTTCAATCCAAGGGGCAGCCACAACTCCCAACACGGGTATGTAACATATCGGAGATGCATACTGGAGGGCACCACCAGCGTTTCTGGCTGAGATGTCTCCCTTCATGCAGGATCTAGGACTCAGTCCTGGGCACGCGATACTACCATACACAAGCCACTTCATCTGACAAGCCTTCAGCCTTCAGCCTGCTGTAGTGTGGCAAATGATTCTTAAGACCTCTGGTTTGTTGGTTTTTTTTTTTTTTTTTAAATAGAGGATTTGCAGTCATAGCTAGAAAGGCTATTAATTTAGCTGTGCCACTAAAGGCTATTATAACAAAGCCATTTATCAGTTCTGCTGAATAGGTTTAATAACACTTTTTAGAAAATTATAGGACAATATGAGGATAAAATTACCATAGCATTCATTTGAGATTTGAAGACTGGACTTACACGAAGCCAAATATATCTGTGGAAATTTCAGTGCTTTATATTACAAGACATTGCTACACGTTTTCCTTTATCTCCAGCCTTGCATACTTTTAGGCGTCAGCAAACGACGCTAATATTGGCTGACAAACGCAGCCATCTGAGACCTAATAAGTCCTCCTGATCTGCATCAAGCTGTCCACAAAGCATTGTCTCACCTCAGTGAGCAGGATGGAGGCACAGAGAGGGAGCGGAAAGCACACCTCACACAGCAAGTTGTGGGCTGATGGGAGAACGGGACCCCCGGCTGCTCCATCCAGGGCCAAACTGTTTCCTTCACCACTGGACAACCCCTAAACTTCAGAGCCAGAGAGAACTTGTGCGATGAGCTCTAAGCTTGAAACCAATCCTCAGTTACCCAACTGCAAATCTGATGTAATCCCCCATTTTCAGACTTGCTCCAGACTTGCAATGGTTTTAGCGAGATCAAACTCTCGCCCGTTAGTCCCCAACAAGAATTTAGAGCTTGGAATGAAAACCAGAAGGAAGGATCGGGCACTTACTGGTGAAGGTTATGTTGAAGCCTCTCTTCTCCATGGAGTGGTCGGTCTGGAACTCCAGCCTGGCTACGTGACCGCTGCTGGTCAGAGAGGAGGGGATCTGGTTTCCTGAGAAGGTCCCCAGCACCGGAGATTCAGCAGTCCCACCATCCTTCACGGCTAGGAAATCAAACTGAGGCTCCACATCAAAATCATTGAAAGCCAAGTGAATTCGGCTCTCAGGTTTAGCTATAATTAACCAAACACAGTGCAAGCTGCTTCCGTATTCTTCGGGGTAATTTGGTGACAGCACAATCCCAGATGGGGTGGTGAAGTTGAAAAAGCAGGAAACTGCAATAAGAAATCACCGTCAATCACGCAGCACGGGGCTCCTACAAGCTGCTCTGTCGTGCTTCCCCCTCCCCCTTATCCCTTGAGCTGGGCAATTCCTGCAAATTCCCAATTGCTTTGCTTCTCAGAGATGATTAAAGAAAGGAAGGGCTCAGTGCTCCATTCACTGCTAGATGTCAGTGATTTATTTGCATGGAGAAGCAGCGACTTCAAAGCAGTCTCCAAGTCCTGGTTTTGGTTGATTTTCAATTTTCCAGCCTAGCACAGTACTGCCCCTTTTTTCAACAGTGTGCTTCCTTACATTTATGGAGGCTTTGTGCCATGCACAGTGGAGCTTGGGTTTCTTTTACTGCAGGAAGAAAATGTCACTCAGCCAGGTGGGGGTTTGGTATTTTGCAGGTGAATTCTCCTGCATATCCCTGAGAGGAAGCCTACCCCAGAATCAAACGTGCGACTACAGCTAGCACAAAATAAAGTTAGCATTAAAGAAGTCAGACTTTGTAGCAGTGTCTTCTGTTGTGGCCACAACTCGGCACAACCGGCAAAACCTGAGGTAAGGAACCAACCCGGCTGTTACCCCATGCAGACCTCCAGGCTCCTCTGCTGCTATCCGTGCCCAAGCTTTCTAGTCTAAAGTGCTGGGCAAACTGCAGATGCACTTGTGAGCGCAGGGCAGACGTTTCAGGACTTGCTTTAAAATCTGCACTTTCAGTTTACCTTTCTGTTCACTAAATGCAATTTTCACCCATGCTCCTCAACAGATGTAACTGCGCCTTGGCAGTCCCGCTGCGCTCAAACTCCTCGCACCCAGGCCATCCCCATCCTGTATTAAATATTTGTACGAGACAGCAATAAATTGTCAACTCCTTTGAGAAGGAGCTGTGAGTCAATTTGCCTTCGTCTATCTCCTTGGGCAGCTGTTTACTCCTGTGCCAAATGAGCACTGAAAAAAGGAGGCTGCTGTTTGGTTTTGGTAGGGACTTTGCTGCACTTGGGCGAGGAACAGCCCAAGAACCTTCCCAAGCTTCCCCCAAGCGCCGGGGCTTTGGACAACTCAAAGCGAGCACCGGCAGGCTACAATCCGCAGCCCAGGCGTAGGGGCAGCTCCCCTTCCCATTACAAATAAATCACTGACTTCTGCTGGGCTACCGTGTTACCAGAAAGAGGCATCGAACTAGACTGCCATTCCCATGAAAAGAATTAAAATCAGTCTTAAGATGAAGTTGAGGGGAAGAGTGCACATGAAAAAAATCTGTAGCTCTCAAGGGTTTTCAATATATACTGTATTTCAGCTGACAAGATCCATTAGCTTAAAAAAGTAAGGCTGCCTTTTAAGTGGTACCTACCCAATGTTTTTGATATTTTATGTATGTGTGCTTTACTCATCTTTTTCCCCATCATCACCCTTGGTAAAATCCAGTCCTTGGAACATACATCTCACTAATTCCTAGCAAAAAGGCATCGCACAGAGGATGAGATTGGTTTTAGTTTGGCATTTATACAATTATTTGGTTCAAAGCTCACCCTCCCTCTGTTATTTTCCCTTTGTCTTCCTTCAATGCTTAATGGTTTCAGATCAAATAAGATGGACGTTTCCATGACGTTATCAAGGCTAAGAGCTACACAATCTATTTCCTGCTCTCAGCAACGAAGAGAACAGATTAAAGAGAAAACAAACTGCAAAATATCCTCAGGATTTTGGCTCTTTACTAGATGCTGAAATATCAGGGGATGCTGAGAAATAATTCTGTCAGCATAAACTCGGTATAATCTGCCTAGGAATAGTTACCGAAAACAAATACATTCACACACAGCGAAGCATCTTAGTGGTGGGAGCCCCGCACAGGAGCTAGGTATCTCCTATAAATTTCTAAGCCCAAAGAGGTAAATTAACATTCACACAGGACCTCCAGGACCACACAGCCAGCAACAGAGAGGTACAGTTGCTAGCACAGCTATTACAGCACAGCGCTGGCGGCTCATTTCGGGAAATAACAACAACAAAGAACTTGCTGACGAAAGAAAGAAGAGCAGAGTGAGGGGAAAACGCAACATTAACCTTTGCCAGATAAAACAAAATGACAGATTAAAAAGTAACAGATAAAAAAGCCCAAAAGTCTCTAGTGCAGGGAAGCAAATGACAATTTCGATTTTCCATCAAATAACAAGTGTAGCAGACAGCCAAGTTGCAGGCTGCGGGACAAAGGCCACCGCCTCGCGCATCCACGTCCCGAGCCCACGGCAGGGCTCCAGCGTACAAACGCTCCTCGGTGCAGCGGGGAGCTCGGCTTTGCCTCCCACAGGGTCACCATCCCCGCCGGCAGGTCACGGCACGTCCAGCCCAGGATGCAACAACGGATCCAGAAGGTTCATTAACGAGGTCGTGGTGTCTGCGATATGAAGATTTTCTGTACCTTTTTAAGCAGAAGAGGTTTTTCTTCAGCGTGAAAGGGGGTTTTTGGTTTGGGGCTGCGCTGGACACAGCTGGCACCGGGATCCACGTCAGCCTCTCTGCTTTCTCAGAAGTGCTTTGCTGGACGCTCGGATAAAAGCAGACGCTGTTTAACAATACGCCACAGAGTGAAATGTGCTATCGGAACGGAGATGACAGCACCCAAGAAAGGTGGAAGGCAGCTGAGCGCTGCCTGTCTCATGCTGTTTGGTGCATCCGAGAGAGTCAGGAACAAAGTGCCCCCGAGGAGCGAGCAGTCACTCGAAACATGACAGACAGACAGACAGAGGTCAGCCCTGCTGCCTGCAGCCTGTCCGTCAGGATCACCGAGTTAGGAATATCCGTGACCCTGAGGCACTGAGCGACGAGATTGAAGTTACCATTTATTACGGTTGTTCTTAAATGTTACGAGAGGACACTTTAATTATGTGCATCGGTCCTAATTTATAAGCCTATGCTGAACTTGATCAGTAATAATAATTATTGACAAAGTACTGCAAAAGCAGTAAGAAAAATCCCTTTATTAAATACAGCAGAACAAATCACAGCAAAACTCAGTAGAAACAGAGTACCTACAAAGAGTACAAGATATTTGTTCAAGTCATCACAAACATTATCAAGACTCTGCGTTCATTTAAAGCAGTAGAACAGCGAAGAAACAGCTCATTGCTTCTCGTCCTAGAAAGTGGCATGGGGGACATGGCTGTGGCACACGGGCACCGCCCCGCGGTCCCAGAGTGAGATGCTTGTGGCTGAGCTGAACACGGAGGCATCCGACAGTTATTCACCAGCACAGCTGCTTGTTCCTGCGCTTTCAGCCAGGAGCAATTTCTGCATTTGTCTGGTCAGTCTAAGCACAACTTGCTTCTCTTTTCTTCTGCCTTCTAAGGATCCTGCCTCCTCACAGACCATCTCCCTTCTCCTGCGAGGCACGCCTGGTGGCCCCAGACACTCCATCTCTGCCCATCCGGCACGTGAGAATCCAGGGCTGATCCCGGGGAGAGAGCACACCTGCAACGCATGGGAATGGGAAAGGCACCAGGTTCAGGGGCTGAAAACCAAGCAGGGAGTCACTGCAATAATTTCAGTCTCCATGGAAACAAAAAAAATCCTGACTTCTCTCTTAGCTTTTAGATATCATCCCCACAGACTCTGACCACTTGGGAGAGAGCTTGAAGACAGTAACGGATTTTCTGCCTTACCTTTCCTTTTTAAGAAGATCCTTCCTCCAGGCATAGTTTGCTGATGGACTGGAAAAATAGGACCTCAGCAGGAGCCTGGTTAATAACCGGCATGCCTCGCTCGGGGAAGCGTACGTCCCAAATAGCTAACAGTGCTGGAAGCTCAGGGCACTGTTCAAGCTGCGAAGCAAAGTGCTCTACATTTTGTATTTTCCTCTTCCTGTATCTGCCGTTTCAATAAAGAAATCTGCATCACAAAGCATTTTTCTTCTTAAAACCCTGAGGCACCAACAGGGCAAGTGGGAGGTGAGGGAAAGGAGTCTAGAGCAAATATTAACTGGGAGAACTTTTCTGTATTTCAGAGCAACAAATTCTTCAGCTTACTCTGATGGAGTAGCTGTCACTGCCAGCATGTGGCTAACCGGGGGCGGGAGAGCAGGTATGTTAAGAATGAAAAATAGGCAGGGTTTGAGTACCAGATCTTGAGGAAAATATCATCAGTGAACTTAAAATAGCCTGTATAGGGGCCTCTGTGCACAGAGAAGAGTGCTACAATACCAAACTGGGTTTCATTTCTCCCCACTCAAAACAGGAACAGTGATTGGGTTACTGGGAATACGAGAAGTTTCTTAGACTTACTGGAAGATGCCAATCCCCACTAGGGCAGCGTTGGGCTGCTTCTCTGCCAGGGTTTCTGCAGCCATCTGTTATTCAGGAGGTGCTCCAAGGGTTCTGCACAAAGACAAGATCCTTCCCTGTGTGTCCCTGTTTATTTTAAGGGAACTCTCCCCCTC
The DNA here is from genome assembly GCA_013389905.1 of Sula dactylatra. NCBI lineage: Eukaryota > Metazoa > Chordata > Aves > Suliformes > Sulidae > Sula > Sula dactylatra. The sequence continues at coordinate 28,571 of WEKW01027079.1, forward strand.
CCTGCAGTCTCTCTTGGGAATCGGTGGCGGTGTCCGCATGACGACAGAAGTTTCATTGTCACTTTTTGGCAAAAGCCCCAAAGCAGTCTAGCGGTCTTGTTATGTACCTTTCCCATTTCGCTCCTTCGTGGTTTAGCAGAGCATCCTTCCTCTGCCGCAGCGCTCGGAGCCATCTGCCAACTGCTGCACCACGTTCGTCTCCTGCAGGCTGGAAGCTGCAACAGGCTGGGACTTGACTCGACTCTCCACACAGTCCCATGGTCTCGGCACACCGAGTGCATGAGGGACGACTGCTGTAACACCAGAAGGGGCAAGGCACCCCCAAAGCGTGTAATTGCATTTGGGGTGACGGCAGCTGCACACCAGAGATGAAGTGCAGCAGAGGGTGTGTGGGCAGGTTCAGCCACACGTGAAGATCTGCCCACAGGGAGCAACAGAAAGAGCCTTGGAGATAAACTTGCACATATCGACTCCACCTGCAAACTGGAAATGTCCCAAACACCAACCCCACATGTCAAGCATTACAGTCAAATAAGGCAGGCATGAGGGAACTTCTCTGCAGACCAAACTGAAGATGGCAACGTACCACACACCCCAGCATTCCCGTTTTGTGGATGTAGAGATGGGGAAGGGGACAGAGAGAACCCCCTCGCCTGATAAAACAAGTAAGTGTCATTTCAGATTCAGGCTCTTGTAAAGAGAAGCAACCCATCACGCTGAGCAATTGCTGTCAGGAACACGGACAGATGCCTTGGCACAGGACAGCTCATTTATAGCAGCATGAAAACTTATCAGGGTAAGAGTTCAACTGATTCAATCAGTAAAACAAGCAGCATGGAGACAACCCAATAAGCAGAATCCTCCTGATCAGCACTGAGAGAGCAGCTGGGAGCACCTCTGGTGAGCTGCGTGCATGGTGACGTGGCCCGACACCACTGTGAAGTCCTCCGCTCCAGCTCTTCCCACCTGCAGGCTCCCTCTGCAGGAGGAGCATCCCTGCTGAGGACGTGAGAGCTGGCCACATCTGCTGGATCACCACCACAGCCTCACCTCGCACCCTCTAGCCTTATCATTGCAACCTTCTTGCTGAACCAGGCTGACGCACAAGTACCCCAAGCCCCTAACGATTTGTTAGAAACCAAGAGAACACACGGAGCAGCAGCTCACAGCAGGAGACTGTTCCTTCTGGCTCTGCAACTGCTAGACAGAACTGACCGACAAAGTAACCCACAAGGAGAAAACAGGCTCTGGTTTGACCCAGGTAGACGTCAGCTTTCCTTGGATATAGATGCCAAGGGAAACTCTGCCACTCAATTGACAAGTGGCGTGCTGGAAGATGTGCAGCTTGTTTGAGACAACTCTCAAGGAAGAGCAGAAGGGACTGGTTAAGCAGCAGCCTTTTAAAGTCACAGAAAGGAAAATGGAAAAATTTTCATATGGGTTACACCAAAAAAATGCCTGGGGAGTGTGTGGGGGACAATTAGAACACAATTAATTGTAATTAAGAAGGTGCTTAAGTGCATTCCTGCCCAGCACTTAAGCATGCATGTCTACTTAAGCAAACATTTAAATCTCAGTGCTTTGATAAACTACGGCTGCAATGCAGAACAAGGGCTCTGAGGGAAAGTACCCTGCTTAATTTTAAGAACGGATGGTCTTACATGGCTGCAACCATGAAACAAGGTTGTTAACAAAAGCTACAAATCCCACATGTACATAAAGATCATGGTAATCCTGCCTTCATTTAATTTGCCTCCCTTACTGCCAGAGAAAGACTGGACCGCAACGGCTCAGGGGAACAGGCTGCAGATAAGGAGCATTTCACCACCGATTCGCTGCTCTGAACCCAGCTCCGATCAAGGACAAGCAGAAGGTCCTGAAGGACACACGTCCGTTGCACAACGCAGAAGCCATCTAAGCTCTGGAAGTGGCCTCAGCAGGCAACGAGCCCGTTTCTTGGCAAGCTTTCAGCTGCACAAACGAAGGATGAGACCGGCTGCTTTGCAGAGGTCAGAGTTGACCCAGTTTGGTAGGTGAAGGTTAGCTACCGGTTTCCTTTCCCCACTTGTCTGGCAGAGATAATTAGAACGTGTCTCTGCCATTACACCAGGAAAATCATATCCGCGTGCTTCATAAAAGCATCGATCAAAACAAAACAAAAAAACAACCAACCAAAAAGAAAAAAAACCCACCAAAACCACAAAACCCAAAACAAAACAAACCACCCAAAACCCACACAGCAAAACAGCTTAGAAATAAAAATTAATAGAATCCCATCTTCCAAAATCCACTAAAAGCAACCGCATCTACAAGCAGATAAACAAGTCCAATGTTAGCTAGAAAAAAACCCAATCTGTTTACAGCAGGAGGGAGGAACATTTTGTGAGTTAACATAAACTGCTCCATCAGCACCGCAAAAAGTAAGAGGAACTAAGAATAAAAGAAATAATATGAAGAGCACACAATGCATCAGGTTTCACTGGAAGAACGAGAGCCTACGCTACAGTTCAGAAATCTGAAAAACTCCCTTATAATGAAAAAAGTAACAATTCCTTTAACAGAAAATTTTCTGGAATTTCTGATTAAAGAATTATTGGGCAATAAAGGATCATTCTGATCAGTTTATCTGTCCACCTCCTTAATACAGACTATGAAACAATCCCTGCTTCCCAGAGATCTTCAGAAAGGAGCATCCAATCTCAGTTTATCAATGTTTAGGTAGGGAGAACCATCACTGCCTTCAGCAGACTGCTCCAAGGGTTAACACTACTCTCTCCGTTAAAACGCTATTCCTTTTAAAAAGGTGAACTGTGCTTTTAGCACTGCTCACTTAAGAGACACACTTTTCTCCAAATTCCTCCTCATCGGGAAGGCTCCATAGGTTGCTGTAATAGTGGGGGGAAGGGGAAGGGAGGGGGGGAGAACGACCAATTGACAATTTAATTTAGAGCTAAATGAAAAACTTGTCAAGTGATATGAAATTACATGGTTCTGTTCAGTACATTGCTGGGAAAACATCCATTGCACTTTGCACTTCCAGCTACTAATCCTGCACGTTTGTACCAGGCAGCGCACACAAAAGGTTAGCCACAAGGCTCAAAACTGAAATTTGCAGTCTTTGCAAAGAGGAGCTAAGATTTTTCAGCAGGTATAATAGGCCAATATGGGATTAAGGAAAAAAAAAATAAAGGAGTAATTACCACTGAGGAGAAGAGAGATTTTATACTGCTCTTAAGGAAAATCAGATGTTTAAGAGACTGGAAAAATGCACAAAATCATAACGCCTCTGAAGAGGACAACTGTGTTAGTGCCGTACACCTGCGAGGAAGGATGGGGGATCCTGGGCTGCGCCGACCTCCTACGAGAGCCGACTCAAAGACAGCTCTCGCCAACGCAAAGGATTCTGTTGGTGCTCAGTTTGGTCCGAGAGAGCCAACGCACCATTCGCGACGAGACAGCACGGATCTCCAGCGTTCGGGGGCACAGCGCTGCGTCTCCCCAGCGTTCCTGTGAGCAAGACGGTGAGGAGAAACGGGCTGCGGCTGAGGTTTTCAGGTGAACAAGAAGGGAAGAAAGCATAACAGCTGCTCCAAAGCCAGAGAAGAAAATGCACAATTTAACAATTTCAGTTGGAAATGCTTTGGAAAACGCCTTCTCCTCTGTTTAGAGGAATATTACGCACGACTACTGCCCTAGGCAGGTCAACAATACAAAGAGAGTTTACGATAACACAACAAAAAGAAAGAAACTGGAAACTAATGAAGGTCCTAAAGCAAGACCAGAGCGAGACCCCTATAATGACTATCAGATCAAGGGACGTAAAGTGTCTGGAGGAGTCCAGGAGTACTCAGAAACAGCACAGTTCAAGCAACAGCCCCTCCATTTAAACATACACACACACACGTTTATCGCCAGCCTCTGTGGAGCTGCAGTCAAGTGACGCCAAACAAAAAGCCCTCACTTCAGTGCAGAAACCTCCCGCCTCGCGGCACTGCAATCGGAACGCTCCTGCTGTCTTATTTACCTTTAGCGCACGTGACGACTCCAGAAAACCTGAACTTTGCAAGTCCGAGATCAATGAACTAAACTTGCTTCTATAAACAACTTATTTTCTGATGTGACTCTCCCAGAGCAACTGGCAGAGGAGAGTAAAAACAAGGCAAAACCGTCGCCTTCACATTCAGCGAGATGGTTACAAAGGACATACGTTGTCATGGCTGTTCATGCCATAATCTATCGCGTAAAGTGACGGCACCGCTTGGCGCAAGTCAACTATTCAGCTGAAGGTGCAGGACTGAAAACTCAGGAGCTGCAGGACACAGGCCCAGAGGGCAGGGCTGCAGGGGGAAGGGAAGGGAAGGGAAGGGAAAAGGGAAGGGAAGGGAAAAGGGAAGGGAAAAGGGAAGGGAAAAGGGAAGGGAAAAGGGAAG
>WEKW01027079.1:37035-139784 GCA_013389905.1 Sula dactylatra
TTTTTTTGCCTGTGTGTCCATGCCTCCTGTCTCGGACACCGAAGTCCTACGTTCTCTCCAGAAGGGATCTGAGCCAGAACGCCGGGAGGGCAGAGGGGCAGAGCAGAGAGAGCACACGGTCCCAGCACAAGCCCAAACGTCCCTCTGGACGCTGCTCCCCGCTGCACATCCCTCCTCTGCCGAGAGAAGAGCCAAACCAAGCTCTCCCCACAGCTTCAGGCGAGCGAAGCTGCAGCTTGGTGCCATCTCTGCCACCAGGAGAACTCGCCCTGTCCCGGCTGCCACACACAGAGCACAAACATACTGCTGGTGCGACCACCTCACCACACAACGAAGGTATTTTAGAGCCGTCTCCTCACTGACTTACAAACACAAACTGGTTTCTGAGCAGACCACTGGCTACTCTTTTGGCAGGTAATTGTTTTCTGTCCCTTCAACTCAAAGGCAGGCTGGCATTCAAACTTCAAACTGTCCCCGTGGCGAAACGTGGATCCTTCTCTCCTGCCATAGGCTGGGATCCCGGGATCTCCGCAGCTCCCTTGGTCGATCTCTGAAAGAAAGAAAACAGAAGTTGCGTGGGGGGGGAAGGCCCCGACGGCGAGCTGGCGCGGTGCCCGCCGTACAGCCGCGCTGCTTGCCGCCGCTCCGGCAAAGACACCGCATCCCGGCGGGAGCACCGGTCCCCTCCGCACCGTCCCACGCGGGAGGGGCGGCAGCGGCGGCGCAGAACGCAGCCGAGATCTGCCTTTAACACGGGAATTTTACCACCGTCACTGAAAGGCCCTCCTAACAACCTCTTCTCACCGCTTCCTCACCCTTAAATTACGGACAACTAAATGAAAAATACAGCGATACCCAAGGAGATCCTGAGCTGTGTCTGCTTCGAGGGCTCCTTCTGAAGCAGACAGACCACGTGCCACTACAGGGGACCGCCAGCACTCTTTGGCAAAGAAGACACGGCTGGGGTGTGTTTGCTGGATTGCGACGTCTGCTGTCTCTCCTCCCCTCCTACCCCCATTGCCATTGCTCCGTGTGGTCCCAAAGCAGACAGCTGACGCCTTACTGCATGGAAACACACAGTTATCTCTTGTTGCGAGTGTAGTTTGACTTCAAGTAAATCACGGACACAATTTTCTGTTACCTTCTGCTCCGAACAATTTCATTTCAAAAGGGCCCCCTGCTCTGTATCACTATTAGCTACAAAACTTCACTCCTTTACAGCCTCCTTAGTGCTCCCACATTATTTATCTGCTTCACATTCATCTCGTCTTCCACATTCTCTAGTTTTTATCCCCATTATCTACGATCAGCCTCGCTGTCTTTTCTCCCCGTTTTCAATTTCTTACACCAAATTGGAAACTTTTTTAATGACATTTTCCTTACAGAGGAAAAATCGCATAATCCAAGATTTGCATTACTCCATCTAATATTCCAATTTGGTTTGAATCACAACAAGCACCTCATTATTATTCTGACTTCAGGCAGCTTAGATATGGGGGTATTTTGAATAGAAGTCACAACAAGGCACCTAGCTTCTGCTACTGCCGTATGCATCTTGAACTATACAGTCACTGTCAGGTAATGAAGCATCCCAACAATAATTTAACATAAATTAATATTAAAGTTTTCATGAAATAGGTTTGTTTTTTTGTCTGTCCGTGAAAACAGTTTGCCAGGATTTGCGTATCTTCCTGCAGACTTTGAAAATCCAAATGTATAAGATTTGTACTTGCACATAAGGGACAAAAAATAAAATGGTTTGGATATTGAAGTAGCACCGAACTATATGTTATTCTTCAAAATTAAAAAAAAAAAGGCAAGACAAATGGTGCAAATCACAGAAAGAAAATTCAGCTTTAAAACTCAAGAAATAGTAACAAGACTAAACAGTAGCAGGTGCATTTTAAACTTTTATCATTGTGACTTGACAGAGACACAGGAAACTGATAACGCTTTCTGCTACAAGTCAACAGCCTTTAAAAATTAATTTTTGTTATTCCTTTCCTTCTCACACCTTGCAGACTTGAAATACGGTGTTAGCAAATAACACCGCTGACAAGCTGTCGTGCAGGGTGCCTTTCATCCAGCGCCTCCAGTTCCTGCTACCACTGAAGCCTGCGACGTGGGTGCCCCGGGGAAGGAACTGTTGAACATCCCGGTACTGCTCTGGCTGCTGACACTTGCTCAGAACGAGATGGACGCTAACACGCGTCACTCCAGCCATCTCTTAAAACGATGCACACAGCGTTAAGGGCCAGGGTGAGCAACGCAGTCACCTCCCAGCCCACTTTGTACCCAGCAGTGCCAGGGCCACAGGGAGCAGAAGTGCCGGCACTTCCCAGGCTGCTCCTCCACGTTCGGAGGCTCTTCCACCGAGAAGCGACCCACAGACACGCATCGTATGCCCGCCCACACCTGACTCCAGAGAGGGAGCCCTGCCCTCCTAAAGCCCACGGGAGTTTTGCCATTATGTTCAGCAAGGCGAAGATTTCATCACCGACCGGACGATCTTCCCTCCGCACGGATCCGTGGCTCTGAAGGGATGGTGGCCACGGGAACTCTGCCGGGGGCTGCAGGCAGACATGCTAAGGAGCTCCAGCCACGGCAGAAGCCAAAGGGAGCCACGAGCGTTCAGCATATTCATTGCTTTTGTAAAATGAGGACATGCTCAGGCTACCAGATGCTCAGAAAAAAATGCAGCTAAGCAAAGAAAAATATCTCCCTTCCGATCCTCTGCTGAGAGAGAATAAAGGTAACACGGACTGAATGGTCTCCTCTCCCCTAGGGCTCCCCCTCGCTCATGAGCTTGTGCAGCCCTTTTCTGTCCCACTGCATGAACCCAGCTGGAAAACCTCTACGGACAGAGCGAAATCACAGGTTTAAGAATGGGAGAGAAATGAAGAATTAGAGCTCCCGCTGTCCACCGTGCACGTGATCTCCTTGTTCGCAGCTAGCAGACAAAGCTAGCACGTTTTTCTACATTAGAGAGGTCCAAAAATGGAGTTTCTGTCCCGAGAAAATCCCCTGGTTCCTATATTTCTTTTCATACATGGAAAAACTTATGCAATATTTAGCAGAGCAGAAATTCCAAAAATGAGTGATTCAGAAATATCAAAACATGTTACTTAAATAAGACTGAAACATTTCTCCTGATGAATGTTTAAGTAAAATCACTTCCACATTAGAATAATAAAAGTCAAAACTAAACAAGAACATCTAAATCAAGTGTTTTGACATTATTTAAATGAAACAAGTTGAAACGAATCTTTCAAAACTTCTCCATCAAATATTATATCATGCAGATAAGATTTTGACAAAACAGCATTTTCTAACAGAAAATGTTTCACCAGAAATTTTTCATCAGCTATTTATGCTGTTTGTCTCCTGGTGGTGGGTGGGGAAAGTGGGTCCCTTTGCTCAGCGCCGAGGAGGCAGCCTACACTTCCAGAGTGACTAATGAGAGCAAGAACCTCAGCCTGCGTGGGAAGGAGCCGGTCTGGGGAGCGCCGGCACTCGGTCTCTGCTCCTTTACGCGGCTGCACGGAAACGCCGCAGGCACCCAAAATTGAGGCCGCTCTTTTCCTGGGGTTCCAAAGGAATTTCTGCTCCTGCCTGACTCAGCTCTAGAGGAAAATGAGGATTTTGGAGCTGCAAGCAAGCACTGCGCTAGCAAAGCTCCAGTTTCTGGAAAAAATATCCACAAGATGTGGGATCTGTGAGCACTTAAAGGCCATACCTGAGGAAATCACACAAATGTTGCTTCTAGTCAGAGAAGACCCTCAAGAACACATTTAACCACACGCGCACTGTTTTGTACATATATTAACTTTGCATAAACTCTTGAAAGCCAATAGTGTGAGCTACGTATCCGAAGGAACCAGGACCGGGGAGTTCCTACTGCTTAGCTCTTTCTGTTGATTCCAGCAATGAGGAAAAAAGGATCTAAAGAGGAAACACGATGAAGAGGAAGGGTTAAACTAAGAAGGAAAGGCCCTTTCTGCATATCTTTGCCACATGCCTCCCATCTAAACACTGCTGCAGGGCAAATAAAGAAACTGAATCTAGCAGGCTCATTAAAACCATGTGCCATAACGGCAAATCACTCCCGCTAAGGTTTATAGGAGACTTAAATACAAGTAACATGACCCTGACAGCAGTTCAGGTCAACACATCACAAGCTAAAAGCCTTCATGTCTGTTGGTTCAGCAGTATTTCAGCATTAGTGTTTTATGACATGAGTCGATACATTTAATGGAAAAGCAGAGTAGGAAAAGACATAAACACTAAGTTTTCTGACAGACTTCCACCATCAACAAAATTGGGGGGTTAGGTAATGTACAACCTCAAAAAACCCCAGAAAAACAAACAAACAAAAAAACCGCACGTAATCAATGAGAACGGCCTGCGTGGATCGGGGCTGGCCAGTGAAACCTGAGAGCATTTCACTAGACAAAAATCAAAGACGGTGCTCCACGCCAGGGAGCTTCAAAAGCTAACTCTGAACAACAGCGGCATCAGAACCAGTTTTCGATAGGTGTATTTTTCCCCAAGTCTCCAAGAATCAGGCAACTTAAGATGTTAATCTTTGTTCTCAGTTTGACTTATATACACGTGTATGAACACCTGTACGTGCAGCTTGCACGCAGGCATCTATACGGAGAGTTCTCTATTTACATATAACACATGTAGCGAGCTCATCGACCAAACACCTTGGGCAGCACTGATTTGATTAAAACCAGAAAGGTCGGTAGAGGAAATCTGCAGGCTCCAGCTCTGCAGAGCTCCTAAGCCTCTTAGCACCATGGGGCTAAATTTCAGCTCTAAAGCTAAGCCCTCCAGAGCCAAACACTTAGTCAGCATTTCAACAACAATAAATATTGTTTAATCATCCCCTGCCTGCAGCATGCTGGTAGTTCAGAACATAGACCTTAGTCAGCTCTACCCGAAGTAACTCAATTCCAATTTAGAAATCCAAACTAGATTAGAGTGTGTGTCTATAAATCTAGTTTTAATTTTAAATTATTACTTTATATTAAATATCTATAGATATAAGACTAAATTAAAATCTAGCTTTCTTCTGCTTTTTCTGTGTTTTAGTATTTCCGTCTCTTATCACAGAATTTTATACTCTTGCTTTACTTTTATACCATTACTTGTAATAAGCTCAAGCTCATCAGTAACAGAAACATGTTCTTCCCCACAGCTCCCCTGCGAGGAGGACCAAGCATCTCCAGTCCACCAACGGGCAACGTAACTGCAGGACCGCAGATGAGATTATGGGAGACTGAATCCTCTTCAATGAAGCCTAAATTTCTCAAGAACTTTTGAAAACATTACCTGAAGGAATTACTTATACCCAACTGTTCTGAGGGTTTGACCTGGGAACTTTCAAAGAACCATTTCGATGGCTGTGGAAGGCATCAGCTCTAAGGGGAAGCTATTCTCAGAAGTAGTCATCTGAGATTAAAGGAAAGAAGGGAGAAGACCCAGGACCCCAGGAGGCTGTAAGCCCTCTCACAAGTCAAGCACTAAATTGCAGTATCAATCAGCTCGCTACAGTTGTGAGAAAGAAAAGACTTTTCTAGCAAAGTGGAGCTTAATACAAATTTCTTCTGACAAGCACTGGAAGCCCAAAACCATTGCTCACTATTATAAGAGAATGTCTGTTTGAAAGGATAAAAGTGGCTGCAGTTGAGACACCGGAGATTTAGAGGTAATCTTCATGAACATTAATGAGCGAGATCCTCAGCTGGTAAAGACCGACACAGCTTAATTGAAAATCAATGCTGTCACACCGATTTACACCCGCCGAGCATCTGTTCCAAATGCATCCAATCTTGCAGTGCAGATTTGGAAAAACTTGAATCTAGACCCCTTGTGTTTTGTGTACTCTTCCTGGTGCAAACATTCTTTCTCTCTCCTCACCAGTGAAGCAAAAGCACCTGGTTGGCTCCCCCTCCTCAGGAACCCTACATTAAGAATTTGATGGCATATTGGCCTCCTCAGCACGTTCTTTCCAACAGGCCCTGGAATCTGTGCAGCAATAAATCTCTTAGGCGTAACTGTTTCAGCCCTAGCAACAGGTTTTATGTTTGCATTACACTTAAAATGTACACTAAAACTTAAACGTTTTAGGATAGATGGCTATTTAAACATACTCTGTAAGCAATACCCTGCCCTTCTACTAGGCATATTTTTGGTCTTGACTTTATATAGCTCCATTAGCTCTAATTCTTCCCTTGCAATTAGGAAGAAGTGTGCCCATAAAACTGATACTGAAACTTGTTAGTAAGTTGCATATAATTTCATAACATGTTTGGCAAGTGCTAATTGCCTCTTACTTAAATGTCTCTTGCTTTGTAACTCAAAGCATTTGCAAAAACTAAGGGAGTTTTATGGACCTGGCTGATTGGAGGCTAGCTTCGCTTCAGGAGAGCACCAGCATAGACCTTAGGCACGGACTGTATTTCTTTGTTCACGCACAAATCCATTTTGCAAGGGCGGTAAGCTGCTGTACAAAACCTGCACAGACGCCTAGAAAAAGAGATAAGATTTAAACGATAGGCAGAGTAGCCCCTACTTCTAATACATGCAAAGGACAGCCGCTCCCCAGGGAAGGTCCCTCCTTTAAGGCTCTGCAGGGGACAGCAGAGCCAGAACACTCCCTTTTTCCTCTTCTCTAGGAGGTTATGGACATAGAAGAGTAGAGCAAAAGAGGCAGCAGCTCTGCAGCTGAAGCTGATGAGTAGCGAAGGGAGAAGCATGTTTGACATTGGAAGCTCCATACAACAGGGCACCAAAGACTGAATGATAACCATGATCCCCAGACTGACTGGTGAGGTCACTGGGAGCAAAAGCAGCTCAGCCTTGCTATAGATCAAGATACCAATAACACTGAAGTGAGTCAGAGGAGGAAAAAGCCAAGCTTCTTATAGATCCAAAGTTCACAGAAGATGAACAACAGTGTAAGGAAGTCCCTATATCATGTGCTTTGCAGCTTTATGTGCTATGCTATAAGGTAAACGTAAGATTTATCAAGAGACTGAAAGAATATGTCCACATTGCCCTTTGGAGGAGGTTAACAACCCAGACGGGATCTCAAAGCAGAGCCGGAGAGCGCGCTCGCCCACCCGCAGCGGCAGGTAGGGGGGCAGCAGCACGCTCTGCCAGGATGCCAAGAATCAACCACAGACAAATGTGGCAGGAGACAGACACAGCTACTGCAGAGAGCAAGCTTTCAGGCTGGGACAGTCACAGCCGGTAAGACTGAAACAGTACCATTAAGATGCTCGCTAGACACTCAGGCTTGATTTGCCTTCTCCTTCTTCCAAGTCCATTATCTCTTACCTATGTCTCTCTAATGACTTTTCTGCTGACCTGGACCTGCCATCCTGTAAACACTCCAGCATCGTGACCCAGTCCCCTCTTCAAGGCACGGCTCGGCCTGCCTGGATGTGCTGGCATTGAGTCCAGCTAGGTCTTCTGGTAGCTCAGGTCCCTTCAGGCTCCCAACTGCTGTTATCTGAGCATCCATCAGCAGCACTACTATGGGCAGGTCCTGGCCTGAACACAACACGACACTTCCCTGAAACACGGTAAGTCCCAGGGAAACACTTCTAAAAATGAATGAACCCTCACGTGCATTTACAGTCCTTGAAGAAACAGATTTAAACATTACTGCTGATGTCCGTGGAAGCTGCGGGTACTCAGACATTTCAGGAGCAGCCCCCATGTCTAGATGAAGATTTGTGTGCCTACTTTTAGGCATCTGAGCTGAAAGAGTAAGCTATCCCTGGTTATCAGCAGGTCACAGAGAAAACCAAAAGGCATTCAAGTGCTTTGAGAAGAGATTCAAGATGACAACAATACCAAAGAGAGGCTGACATCTAAGTGGAAGTGTTCTTGCGTGTCTGCGCTGGCACCTGCACCACGGAAACAAGCTCCCCCTCCACTATCAGCTGCAGGAAAGGCAGCGTGTGCAGTGCGTACAGAGGAAGCCAAGGACCCTGGGTGGTCACACCCAAGACAGAGATTTCTGGAAAACCTAAAAACAACTCAAACCAGGAACCTAAGAGAAGTTTCAGCTAGAATCACCAGTCACTCACATGAGTTAGAAGGAATACTTTTCCATCACACTTTCTCTAACTTTGCAAATACCTACGACAACAGTAAACACAGAAGCTTATGACAGAGTTCAGCATTCGCATCCTAATGCATTTCATGAATTTCTTTTGAAAAATCCCAGCATTAACTTTTGTTTCATTTGCAATACTCCAGACTAGTCAGTTTGAAGTAGTTGATATGACTAATCTACTAGAGCCATCAATTACTTGATCTCATTTTCTCCCGCAGACACAATCTGTTGCCATCAGCTGAAATGCACCAACTCTTTTCCGACAAAGCAGATGAAATGGCAACGAAACGTTACCCACCCGGGCTGCTTTCACGGAAGAGAAATCATGGAAGCTGATTTTATTGGAGCAAAGCTTCAGTTTTACAAAAAACATCTGCAGAGCTTCAATATATTTAGAGAAGCTTCCTTCCCTCTTTTCTCCCAAACACCTGTATCCGGCTTATCCCTGATCCTTTTAAAACAGGTAAAACCTGAGAGAGACAGTTGGGTTACCTTCATACGTTGCTTTGAATCCCAGCAAGTTGCTGACACTGTCTGTCTGGAAGAGGAGCCACATCTGGTGGTGCGTGCTAACAATGAGATCAGGGACTGTGGTGCCTGTCAAGCTGTAAAAATAAATAAGAACACGTAAACAGCCCATATGTCTCCCCACGCTTATTTTCCCACCAAAATAAAGGCCACATATACCTTTGCAGGAGCAGAAAATAACAAGAGCGATGCCAACACCATTAAGAATAACCCCAAAACAGAACACTGTCCAAAAACCTGACAGATTTTCAAGACTGATGAGCCTCTCGGTGTGTTTCTGCACACTACCTAAACAGCGAGTCCTCTACCATAGCTGAGGGCCTGCAAGTTATTATCATCACCACTATAATAATTACAATTTAGTACTGTTGCTATAATATCTTACCCAGCATCAATAGTAATCATCTCCTTTCTCACTGAAGCAAAACGTAAGCAAACAAATAAAATTCCCAGAACCCATACCGGTGACTGAACCCTCTTAACTGCCTTTAGAGGTATTTTCTAGTATTACAAAAACTTACTTTCAACACATTCTCTGCTACATTTCTATCCTGACAGAGAAGTTTCCAAGAGGACCTCAAAAAACCCCTGGAAGACAAGGCACAAGCCTCAAATCTGCTGAATGCCCTGTGAGCCCTTGAAAAGTGCTGCTAATTCAGGCAGCACGGGATGATCAGGACATTGCCTACCCTTCGAGGATACTCCTAGGAGGGCTGAAGAGATTTAGAAAAATGTCACCAATATATCCCTATTAATGAGCCGTGCGTGGCTCATTCAGCCTTTGGGATTAATCGCCTCATTGTGGTTCAAACACAGCTTTAGAGTTTCATCCCCCACCCACACAAGCACCAGTGCAGGCACTTACACACACAAATGCCTGCGTTGAGCAGAGCTCCCTCCCTTCCCCCTGCTTCTGAAAACGGAGTAACAGTGCGTGGGAAGGGATCATTACTGCAGGAGTATGAGTGTTATGTTGCCTGTCTTAGTGGCAGTGTTTAATGTTGTTATTATACTATTTCTGCCAAGGTATCATCTGTGATAAATTTATAAATTAAGTGCAACTACTGCAAGTGNTGTTTGCTTAAATCTAAATACATACATATGTATAGACATGGCTTCTGCCTGGCACCGTTCTCAAGTACAACAGCAGCACCTGGAAAGACTTCTGGATAAAATCGATCCCTGAGCTCTCAAGGTAGAATTATTGCAAACCGATACTGCAAGGGAACAAACCCAGCAGCTGTGTGTTGATAGCGTCCTGCGAACAAACGTAACTTGCAACCTCCAGGCATAATTGTTGCAATTCCCAGATTCCCGGGTAATCGGAGGCAGCACGGCTGATCTGCCAATTACTGTTTGTTTAGAGTGAAGCCAAATGACTGCTTGAAGGGTTGTGCTACTTGTTCTACTTGCTTGACATTCTTAACACTGGCTACCCGCTGAGCGCCAGATTCTTTCCAACAGCCTTAGAGGTATCGAACGTACATGGGACCAACCTGGCCGTCCACCTAACTCCCCTGCCCATCCCAGACACGTCCACCAGCCACATCTGCACCAGGGGCTACGGCAGCACCTGACGCCACTCACCGCCCAAGATTTGGCTGAGGAATCTGGAGTGTGTTTTTCCCTGAAATCACATTCATGTCTCCCAAGCCCATCAAAGCTCTCCCAGTTCTGCCCCCACCTTCGCTCTGTTATTGCTTTGACCTGCACCAGAAATTTTATTGATCCCAGGGTGCTGGTAAATTAAGAAGTAATCTTGTCTTAATGACTGGTTTGCATCCAGAGAGTTTGATGGGGAGTGCAGAAGTGGTGCTATTCTTCTCAAGTTATTTAAGCAGCAGACAGGCAGGAATGAGGAACAAACCAAGACAAAAACCTTCAGAAAAAGGCGCTTCAAAGGTTTTTGCATGCTTTCCCATTCCACTTTAACAAGCTGAATGATTGATTTGGGTGCTTGTTACTTTAGGGAATAAAATCCTCTCTACAAGTCAGAAAGCTCAGCCTAACAATCTGTTATGTTCTCCGAGATGCATTTTACAGGGATGTGAGTGAGATTGGAAACAAATGGTCCTTCGTACCTCAGTTTGGGATAACGTCTGCTGCTATGCAAGTTGATTCAAATGTATTTCTTGATTTCAAAGGCTGCAGGACTGAGTTCCTCTTGAATAGCCGAGAATAAATGAAGAGTAGTTAAGAAAACTGGAACTCCTCTCTTTGACAGAGTTAGGTTTCTACATGTTGATTCCTCCAAAAAACCTACAGCTTGTATCCGATGGATATACCCGATACGTGAATTCAGCTGACAGTAGGGAAGAGGGCAGCAACTGCTGAGGGAAGTTGTCCATGGACTTTCAACCACATTCACTACAAAGGGAGTATTTCTGCGGTCTTCATACCTCTTTCACATTTCATTAGTTATCAATTTATCCTCCCAGATTAAAAATAAAAGTAAATCTATAAAACTAAATAAAAAAACTGAAGGGTCTCCTGCACTGGGAGAAGATACCACACACTACACCTTGTGCAGACAGTCTCAGAGGTTCCAAATTTGCATTAGCAAAGTGTTGAGTAGCTAACATAGAGTGAGAAAATGTGGAATGATTCAGATCAAATCTAGGAAACCTTCATGGGCTTTAGGGCGAACAAAAAGGGATGGAATGAGAAATCATTTCAGCAGGTTTTTACAAACTACTCCCCTGGCAGTAATTTGCACATTCTGACCAATCAGCTGTGAAATGTTCTGTGACCCTTTTAATTACAAACACTGTTGCAATAATCAGACTTTACATTTATATGCATTGCAGGTTAGAGTTCCTGACCTAAGTCTCGCTGGTGTTCATGTTCTGAAAAGAAACCTATAAGAAAATGAACCTCAGAGAAACAGAGATTTCGGAAAGACAAGCAAACTTTAAAATAAGTGAAAATGGAGTGGGAGGCTGATTCATGTCTCTTCATGAAAAACAAACGAAGAGGAGGAATTAAAAAACACAATACGAAATACTCTCTACCAGCTGGAGAGAGTACAACAGCTTTGCTAGAGTAGCTTTTGGAGACCTGTTTGCTCCTATACATATTTTATTACATAGAAAAGAAGGAAGTCTTTTAAGTTAAGACACTAAAGCTGGATCTGGTGGCTCCGGTTCCAACACCCCGTTCATCACTTCAAATATTCCTTACGAAAGTCACAGTGACTTTTCCCTGCTTCTGCTCCAGTACCTGGCCTTGCAAGTGCCCTCAAGACATTTGAGACTTTGACAAACACCACTGGCTTACATCTTCACTCACAGGAGACAAACGATACCCCAACGTGGCAAGAAGCCACGCTTTCAGAAGCCATCAGGACCTGAACACACTCAGGGGGCACGTCTTGAGTTCTAGGGTACGGAGCAAAATACCTGCAGGCGCTCAAAGCTGACCCGAAGCCAGAAGTTCAGGCAAGCAGCACACCTTTGCATTAGCACAGTGCTACGCGCGAGCCAAGATTTGCTCTGCTGTTAGACTCTCCCCGCTGTTTGCGCACACTGCGGCACGGCTGTACCACGTAACTTTGGGCTTGCAGTAGTGAACCGCATTGCTCAGAACAGACACGCGAGAGCGAGATAAGATTTCCTGAAGTACTCAAAGGCAGAAAACCAACAGTTTTTAAATTTTGGATTTCCATAAAGCTACGCAGTATTTTACTTTAATGATTCAGAGAAGCTAGAGCAGAATCATTGTTCCTTCAGCAAAGTGGATTTGTGCGATACACAATTACCACAATTACATTTGAACGATACACAAATTGATTTCTCACTGACCCTTTAGAAACAGAACAGAGAGACTTTACTGGAGGAAGGGCAAACATAAACCATTAACATCAGCAGGTTAATGAGAATAAACAGCCTTCTGAAAGATGATCAAGGCTCACTCTTTTCAACTGTGGCATTTTCTAGAGGCTACTGTGAAAGATCCTGACTTACCCCTACGCTACACAGGGATCCACTTCCACTACAACCATTCCTTAGCACAGTGCAGATTCAGAGTGGAGCACACTGTGTACGTAAAACTGAAATTCAGAGAGACATGGAAGTTGAAAGGGAGAAAAAAACCACTCTGTGGTGAGCGCGCTGGCTGCCACCCTCCATGAAAACCCCGAGGCCCCAGCGCAGAGCAGCCAGGAGAGCTCCCGTCATCCTCAGAACTGCCTAAAAACCAGCAGGCACCAGAAACAGATGCTTGCATGCTGTGTAACACATGGGGCAGGGAAAGCCCCTGCCTTCAATCTACTAACCCACACGTTCCTTTGTGTCATTCTGACTGACACTCTCCTTCCAGCTGAAACCAAAACTGTCTCCAGTTACTAAGCACTGAGTAAGAGATGGCAAATGCCAATACAGAGCCCATTTCCCTTTCATTCCTCCATCAGCTGCGCTGTAACGTAGAGCACTTGGTCTTCACACGTTCTAAAACCAGTAGACTGACAACACGGCAATTCTTTATTCTAAAACTAGCAGCATCAGAGATTTCATCTCTTCCTTCAGCACAGCTGGACTGGCTGCCCTGCACTGGTCCAGTGCCCTTTCTTCATAATTAAAATCGAAAAAAAAAAACAAACCACCAAAACCCCAACAAACCCAAACCAAACCCACCAACCAAAATCAAAAAAAACCCCCAAAACCCCAAAAAAACAACCCCAAACAACCAACCCCCCCCAAAAAACATATTTATACGGGAAACACTGATATAAGGAGGCCTGGAAGGAAAGTGGGACTGTCTACAGTGTTTCCGCTACCGAAGAAACCTCCACAGAACATCGTGTCAGCAAACTAAAGGGTCTAACTTGAGGGGAACCAGTTCTCAGCCCTGAAGAAGCATGTGTCGTCGTTTACACAAATGCACGCTGGGCGTAAAATGCTCAGGACTTCAAAGATAATGGATTTAGAGCCCCTTTGCACTGTTAAAAATGACTGCACAGGAGGGAGAAATCCAACCAGTTCTCAGTTTCTGCCTGATTTGCATTTACTCTTATATCCCAGCTTGAATCCTGTTCACCCGGGGCTCTGGACAGCCTCAGCCTCTCTCTAAGGGGCCCTGAAAAAGGCAGCTCAAGAGAAGCAAAGCAAAAAGGTAACAGCCTTTCTGTCAGCTGAAGCCTAAGAAAACGTGATGAGAGAAGAAAACTCCCAGAATAGTCAGCTCCACCAAAAGTGACAAAGAGCACATAAACCACCCAGCGAGGTACAGCAAACGGACCGGGACTCCTTCATCCAAACACATCAGCTACATCTTGCAAGGCAAAACTCGGGTGTGGATCTCTCACAGGGACAAAGGACTTGCTACTTACACGTAAAGCACAGTTTTCTGGTCTCCGACTTGTCCTCCATCACCCACTGTCAGAGTGTCATATCCTCTTTCTAGTTCAAATTCTTCAAAGGTGAGTTTGATAACCTGGCAAAGATGCAGCATGTTAATATGAATCAACTGCCAAGGCAGCCAGCAGATCCTCTTGTCCTGTTTATTTATCTATTTGTCTATCGAGGAGAAATTTATAAGAGCGTTAATATCTTCAGGACATCACCAAAGGTGACCGTCCTCGCTTTTTATAGCACTGTAGCAATTCCTTCCAGACAGATTGAGCTCTTACTGAAATTACCTCTCAGATATTTCTGCTTTATCTATCGATTTTCTAGATGACTTTATTGATAAAGATATGTGTGTTGGGATTTCAGCATGCTTTTTTTCCTCCAGGTACTGCTACTGTTTCTTTCATAAACCTGAGATTATGGTGATGGATTTGAATGTGCATATAGGCGGCGTGTTTGTTACGTACGGTGCAAGCGGAGAGTCTTTCTTTTGCTCTGTGTTGCTCAGAAAGTTCCCCTGGTTTTCAGAAGCTTCTGTCAGACCAAGAAAGTCTTTAGTGAATTACTCCAGGGTTAGCTCAAGGAAATTGTCTCAAGCTGTCTGCAAACACAATCATCGTAGCATCTGTCCACAGCTGTTTGTTTCCTGTGTTTTCTCTCCTGCTCTATCCTAACCTTCCACCTCCACTCGATTTATGGAGCCTCTACATACCATTTAGGAGCAGAGGTCCCATGGAAGTCAAGAGGTTTGTGTTCCAAGTCTCTTGGCTGCTTTTGAAATCTATTATGCTCAAACAACTGAAAATTACAATGCGACTCTGGGCACAAAGGTCTTAATCCATCCTTGGACAGTGCAAGGAAACAGAAGAGGAAGAGAGCTTCATTTACAGAAATGTTTTACATCTAAAACACCAGGAAAAAAATCAATGGGAACTTTGTTTCTTGCAGCTTTTTAACTGACCGGATTCAGGAAAGCATGTAAACACTCGAATGCTTTCAGCTCTTTGTACATGTGTCTGTAAATATATTACGTTTCCTAACTTTTAACACGCTAAATTACTAAGTCTGGTTTCACGCTACTTTTGCTGTTTCACCCAACATCGAAGTTATCGAAAGCAGCTAAAGAGAAGGACCTACATGTGTGCCAAGGACCACAGACACATGATGCTACCCTGTACCTCCTGACTGGGGCAAGGGAGCAAAGCACAGGGAAACAAAATCTCAGTCTGGTAATTTCTTGCCTATCGTAAAAGCAGCGTCTCCCGCAAACACTTGAGCATGCATGCAATCACAGGGGGATGAAAGTCCCAAAGTTAAAAGCAAGAATTAACTGCGTTATGTTAAATGCAAGCATGGCTCCACAGTCTCTTCAAGGCTGGTATGGACTCCCTAGGAAGCTGACAACATTATTCTGTCAAAAAGTCACTCAACTTCAACCCTTTAAGAAAACCCTGGTTAGTCAGACATTGAATGCCTTGAGTATTCTTAAAAAAAAAAAAAAAAAAAAAAGGGAGGCATGTATATATAGTCCAGACTGAAATGTCATGTACTACTGTCTTCTACATATAAATGCAATTAATACTTTTCAAATGCATAGAAAAGCACATCAGGTATTTTGGCCATGACATTCTAAAAATAGGGTATTACCCAAAAGCCCCAGGACGGTGAAGCAGGAGCCTGTGTGATACTTCATAAAGTGTGGAACCATTAATTTTAGTAGTAGTACCAAAATATTAACCCGTGCAGATTATTATTAAACCAGGTAATGATGGAATAATGTAATTAATACAAAGAACACATTGCAGTAAAATGGCACACATCATTAGTTAAATCAGTCATTCAAGTAAACTGCGTTCTAAGGAGTCTGACCCTAATTAAATAACTAATTACACTGTAGTATACTGAAGACTGCAACGTTGTGGCACAGGAACAGAACACTGAATACAATATTTATTTATCCATTTTCCTATTTTCTTTTTGGTCTGAAAGCTGAGAGTTATTTAATGAGTCATTAAACAACAAGAGACCTACCAGCACACACAAATACATGGATGACACAAAACCTCAGTTTTAAGCTACTGAAGTGACAGGAAGCAATTAGCAAAGTCAAGGAAACAGGCTGGAATATGACACCTGATTCTAAGGCTTCGTACTGCAAAGTGATCCGAAGTGCAGTCACGTCCACAGGAAAAAACCCACAGTAATTCTCTCCGTGGAGAAGGGCCCCTCTTGCAGTTATATTCAAATGCTTTACAAGCACACATTACTCATTCCCCCCTCCTCCTCCCCAGCCTCAAGCACCTATCTTCATTTGGGATGAATCATCCCCTGGAGCAGCCCATCTCTCTCCACCGATGACACAAGAAGCTTGAGCAGAGCTTTAGTTGGCTAGCTAGACTCCAGGTGAGAACAACCCCTGGAGAAACATCAACCAGTAACATCCATTATGTCAAGAAGGTTCAGAAATAGTTTTGATGCAAATTCACCAATTATCATATGCATTTCTCAGTTCCCGAGCGACTTACTTTCCCGCTGGGGTTGAAACGAATTCCCATGGCACTGGGGAGCGGCAAAAAAACTATATACCCTGCAAGTCCCCCTAACAGGTTTGATGTCGCCCTCCGTACAGGAAATAATTCCAAGCGGTCAAGTGAAGAGCACTATACCCTTAACACTGTTTATGTAGGTTTCTGAACAAACTTCGAGGGGATTACGTAGCTCAGTGAATCTGGCTCAGTTCTTTTCCAAATATAGAACAGATGACTTGCAAATGAGTTCTAAATTCAGCTCAGTGGTTTTCCCATCGCTCATATTAAAAGCTTCATATAACAGGACCTGATCCAAAGACCACTCAAGTCAATAAAAAGATTACCACTGACTTCAGCAGGCTTCAGCTCAGGCCCATAATGCTTTTTATCTTCAAGGTATTTTACAGGCATGTTAATTAATTCACCTTCAATCCTTCCCTCACCCGTGCTGGGGAACGGGCAATGATGAGATCATCCCCTCTGCACACCAAGGCAACATGAGTCAGGGAGATGAATTCTCCAATTCAGCAACATGCTTCTAACACGGGCTGTGCTTTAAGTAAGCGAGAGCTTTATGCGTACTTTTCAGAGGCAGCAGTGACCGAGCTGCCATTAAAACTTGTACACCAGCAACGCCCATTGCTGTACTGGGTTACGCACACGCAGCCGCTGCGCGAGCCTACGCAGCCAGCCTCGGGAGCCGTTTGCTGGACAGAACAAACCGTCTGTGCCAGTGAATCTACTCGCCTTTTTGTGCCTTCACCAATCAGATACGGTTCTGTCTGTACAACTTTGGTTTCTGGGGCCTTAACGAATTCTTCAAACAGCAGAAAACACCTCGGGCAATTGATTTACTTCCATTGTTTCCCACCTTCCTGAGGAGTGCCAGAAGGAAGCCTGCGCCTCGCCTGGGCTCCCAGGACCACGCAGAGCCTCCTCGGCCATTGCCGCTGATGAACGGCATCAGGCTGCAGCTCGCAACAGCTCAGATTAATCGGAGCGGGCGAAGGAACAAGCAGGCACAGCAGTGGCTTTCCCAAAACAGTCAGTGCATTCCTCTCACCCCACCCTGCTTCAAAGACATGAAGAGTTTTTCTCTACCTGTAAATTACTCTACCAAGATGAAACATCCAAAACCCAGAAACCCTCTATAAACTGGTATTACTAATTAACTATTTATCACTTCAAAGAAAAAGAAAGCGGCAGCCTCTTCACACAGTTAATGCAAGCTGCTGATTTGACCAGTCTATCCTTATTTCAGCTGCGCTGCACCCCTTTACAGTGCATGGTGTCGCAGCCCATGGAGCAGAAACTACAGTTTCCTGTTATTGAATCTCTGCTCCAAGTTGGTAAGTACTGAAATTAATGGAGATTTTACCAATTTCAATCCCCTTTATGATTTATGAAAGCTGACGATCAGGACTTGCAGATTCTGTTTTCTAATCAACAGTTTATTATTACACAGGTTTAAAAGCTGAGAAAGAATTTAGCCAGGGGAAGAGGAGAAACTTTCCAGAAGCAGAAGTTCTCAAAGACAGGAAGTTTTTGAAAAACCAGGCAAATCTGCCCAGGAAGCTTGCAAAAGCAGAAGTTTGTCCTATCACACTGCTGAAGGAAAAGCAGAAAAAAGTTTGTGCATGAGGCTGGCAGAAAAGCAAATGAACAGAACTGAAGATTAGACTCTGAATATTCAACATGAAAGCAACGTGACAAAGTGTCAGTAAAACAGTGGACATGGCCCATAAGCATCTCTTGACAATTGGCTGCCATCTCCTCCTCCGTAATTTGTACCGGAAAACCCAAATGGAAGCGTTAGCCTACATAACATCCGGGGCACGTCTACCTCCAGCTCACTACAACTTCTTTCCAAACGCAGAGGACTATTTTATATACACAAAAACTGGATTTTGCTGATCTTTGAAAGACGGAGATGCACAAAAATAAAGGTATGTATAATACACATACCTAAGATGCTGTTGTATCCAATAACCTCTCCATGCACAGGCAATGTATACCCAAGGGTCTGCAGGCCACAGGCTGAAAAACACAGCTGACACTTGAGTAGTAATAGCTGCTGTTACATGTGGTCTGTTCTCCACTTGCACATTACCCTGATGGAGAACCTCCTGGGCCTGATTAACCAGTAAATCACTCCTAATAAATCAGCACTGAAAAACACCCTGATTCCACACTCCAGTTTCTCAGCATTTGGGTCATTACTACATTCCCATGCAGCCAAACCAAGACATCCGCTGGATAAAATGACCAGCTAATAACAGCCCTTTAAATACAAACCCATTCTGAAATCGGAACATAGGAATACTCCTCATTAAAATCATAATCCACTTACTAAAGGCTTCAACTGAGGTCAATGGGGAGAGAGAAGCTGAACTCAACAGGCTCTTCAGCCCAGCCCCAGCTCTAGCTGTCCTGCCGTGGCCAGTGCTCCAGAGGCAGGCGAAGCGCTGGAGGTGAGAGCACAAGATGCCACCCCACCAGCGGCAGCAAGCAGGCTACAACTGCGGATGGTTGCCAGCATTTCTATAGACCAGAACAATTTCTAGCAAAAGATGAGATCCTGGGATACCAACACGTTTGCAAAATGCTGTTCTTGGATCAGCGGCAAAAGGCAGAGTGCCAAAACGCAGGACTGTCTAGAGGCAAGGACCAAGGCATAACTGACAGAATAAGCATATGAGCTCAGTGACTTGGCGTGCAAGATTTGCTCATGAGCTAATGGAGATGGTATTAGTAGGAACCCAGATACTAGAAAGAACAAAACTTGTCTTCTGAGAGCAGAGATAGTGAATAACACCTCAAAAAGCGTATTCTGAGCTACACAGCAGATTAGTTTTTGTTCTTACGTTCCCATACGGATCTGGAGGAGAGGAACAGGCTGAGTTTTCAGGGCTGGAAAAAGCTGTGAGGCACGGAACATTGCCCTCCCTGAGCCAGTGGAAAGTGGAAAGTGGAAAGGACGTGATCTCACAAAGGCCAAGGCAGCCAAGCTTCGTTCTCTACGTGATCAGCGACAAGACTTGAATCACACATGCAGACCAGTGGGGACAAAAAATCCCCACCAACCTCCCCTCTTCCAAACCTCCGCGAACACAGAAAGGACTTGTTTATAAATTTACAATACTGCATAAATAGCAGTACATAGAACCATACCTCCCCTCCTCACTTGCCCTCTGCCCTTTAGGGGCTGAAATCCCCGAAGGTTAGGGGCCAGCTACCAGGCAAAAGGAAGTCAAAAATCAGCATTCCTGGCACAGCCTTCCTGCCCCAACTGAGAGCTGGCTTAATGAGATGCTTTGCTAAGCTGTTTGGCATCTCACCACCATTCACGCCAAGATATCAAAGAGGTTTTGATTAAAAATAATTACATTCACTTTTAATTACATCCTTTAACAAAATGAGTTTTCAGCAGAGAGGGAATGTGATGTGTTGCAGTCTTTAAAGACGGTTGAGAAACATGTGGAAGAAGTCTATGCGGGGAGAAGGAGGTACAACATCAGAAACAGAAACTTGAATGGCTGAATATCAGAGAGTCGGCTTCTGTGAAGAACATTTCAACTACGGCTCTGAAGTAACGACGCGGAGACGCGTCTCTGAGACCTACCTTGGCTGGATTGAGCGCAGTGATGACCCACACGCAGTAGGCATTGTTATCATATTGTACCGGGTAGTTGGGAGAAGTTATCACACCACTGGGACCACGAAGGTACATATCACACATCCTAGCTGTGAAGAGGAAAACAAGACAGATGTGGGAATGAGGTCTCTGGGCTTTGGGATGTATAGCATGTGCTTTGTTTACGGAGGAGAGAGAAGTAGAGATGCAAACAATATGGAAGTGGGGGAGAACTGCTGCTCTGTCTTGTTTTCACTAGCCAAAAGATTAATTTTTTTTTTTTTCCAAGTAACATCAGAGATGAAGGATTCGTCTGCGATGAATAGATGAGTGGGGTGTTTCCAGGGGCTATCAAACAGATGGACCACCAGACCGACCAACAACAACCCATTCTCTAGCGCTCACACTGATTTTATTTCTTTTTTACTATACTAAAGCCCTCACAGAAATACTTTCACATCCAGGACAATGAAAGTAACTACATGGAAGACATAGTTCCTTTTGAACATCCCCGGAGGGTCGTATTTCCTTTCTTCACTGCAGGTCAAAAAAGGTACTGCACAGCATTTATGAGGTAAGGGCTGGCTTCATTCTGGTATGACTGCGGACTCGGAACCAAGACGGCAGCTCAATTTTGTATCTTAAAAATATCTTTGGCAAAGTAGAAGCTGAAAAGTGCTTATGTGGGGAAATTTTTGCCTTTGATGTAATGTTTAACCAGAAAATGTGAATAACAGCGCCCTGGTTTTGTAACTGCCTCTGCTGTTGTGACGGGTCCTCAGAACGAATTCATCTCAGATCTCAAAGGAGCCGTATTTGCACATGTGGCATCTGCAAGGGGTTTTTCCCCCCCTCCCTCCAAATAGCAGTAAAGCATGGAAAATGATCTCCTGGCCAAACTCTCTGACTGCACAGGTGGTCACAAGGGAACATGAGGAACACCGCGAAACCGCCTGCCTCCTCCTCCTCCATGACCCCATCCACGAGGCTGTCACACATGTCCCACCCTACCTTACGAAAAAAAGGTAAATCCTGTTATTCCCATTTTAAAAGTGGGCAACAGGAGCACAGAGGGATTGAGTGAGTCTCCCCAGGCCCCAGGGGGATACTGCTGTAGATGGGGAAGCTCAAAAACAGTCTCCCAACAGTGGGAAGATGTTTGATCACTGGGTATTAGAAGCTGGTACACTCCAGGGCGTTAAAAGCTGGCTCACCAGGCACCCTGATTTCTGCAACTTGAGAGAAACTCAATGCCCAATAACAAAATGGAACAAACAGAAAGAAGTGGTATAAAGCTGAAATAAAAAGCAAATGGGAAACTTTTTTTAAAAAAAAGAAAAAAACCCAAAAGTTAGCAGTTAAAAAAACCCTAAGTTGCTTCATAGAATCATAATAATGCAGGCAAATCCTTTCTTATCTCTTGCAAAAGGATGCCATAAATTTCCTTTATAGTGTCACATATTTATGCCAAATATCCTCTTACACTGATTCAATTTATTCTAGGCTTGTTTCAAGAATTAGATGGGATTCCAAAGCCTTGAAAAAAATCTGCAGACGAAATTAAAGAAAAAAGAACTGAAAAAATACCAATTTATAACTCTAAGAGCTTTAAAGGGATTTAATTAAAAATATTACAAGTTGTTCATTATTAGCATTACAAATATCTCAATTCTGCATGCCACTTTTTAGAGACAGAGAGGGAATGAAAACAAAATGGCCAAGGGCAAAATGGGCATTAGTTTTTTTCCCAGCTGAAAGAAAACTCCATTCGCTGATGGCTCATGGCTGAGCCACAGGATAATCAGGATCACACTAGTTGGGAACCGCAGCCTAAGTAATCCCACGTTGCTGCCTACTAGCACCAAGTTCCATTGAACAGACTCTCCCTCCATCTTAGCTTTTCCAGATTTTGTTTCAGGTTTTCACTTTTTCTCCCCTCTCCTCCTTATCCCATGAAAAGAAACAGCTGGAATAGAGAGAACAGAAGGGGACAGAAAGCATGGGAAGAGATGAAGATGTAGACATAGTACACAGGTATGAAGGACACAAATATAATCCATTTGGTCCAGAGCTTATGAAGCTCCATAGTTAATGGAAACAGCTTTATTAGTTTCATTGTGCAACAGGAGCAGATGCTTTTCTTAAAACCTGAATTTCTGGAATCAAAAAATTGTATGAGAACCAAGCAAAGGTTTCTTTCTCAGGCTTGTGCTGAAACCACTGAAAAATCTGAACCCATGTTAACTCTCTCTCACTCAGTCAGAAAACAATCACTATTGGAAATGAATAAAGATCCTATTGACTTTTGCCCACGAAGTTGGTAAGACCAAGCTCCCATTTCCAGGAGCACAAGCGCGCTCAGTGGAGAGCCGAGTTTCCCAACAGGTTGCGAGCATCGAGCGGGGGCTCTTCGAGCCGTGCCCCTTGCCTGAGGCAGGGTTGTGAAAACAGATCTGCACCATGGGCCACACAGCAGGCTGAGGTCAAGAACCAGCCGAGGGATCCTGACCAAGCGATGACAAACTTGAGGACAGAACGGGTGATGCACAAGGGAGGCATTAAGGAGACGGGTTCTCTCATTAGAACTAATAACTCAGTAAAATTGTTTTTGTCTTCTCACCTCTGCACACTGGCCTGTGGTCACTCCAGGCAACAATTATGTCGCTCACTCTCTTACAGGTGATGCTTTTGGACCCTTGTAAGTCATAGCCCTCGTTACAGGTGAACTGGATGCTGGAGCCCAGTCTAGCAGACAGAACAAAGGGTGAAGTTAGCAACCGAGGCACTTTTGCAGAACAGGTTTGTCACTTACTTTTTATTATCCCAGTGATTCTCCAAATTGTGAACAGAGGGAGTTCACTGGCCCTCCAGGCAACAGTAGAAATGAATGAGGGGCAACCTTTTGCCTCATACATTTGCTTGTGCTGGGCACTGTTTGCCTGAGGTGGTGATAGTCCCAGAACAGATTTGAGTCTTTCAATGCAACTTCAGTGGGCATTTTATTCAGTGTGGGAGCACAGACTCAGCCCCAAGAGATGACATGCTCAGCCTTTGTACAGAGAAAAAAAACCCAACCAAACCTTTATCTACTACTGAAAGGTTTGTCCTTTATTCTATCATTTGGGATTCAGATCATTTGCTGGTTTAAGCCAACACTGCCTTATTCGCCGAAGTGACACAATGCTGGTTTACAGGAGCTGAGAATTTGTTCTATGGCATTCAGGGACTATTGGGAATTCCCTTCC
Source organism: Sula dactylatra (assembly GCA_013389905.1). Classification (NCBI taxonomy): domain Eukaryota; kingdom Metazoa; phylum Chordata; class Aves; order Suliformes; family Sulidae; genus Sula; species Sula dactylatra. Next base: position 60,450 of record WEKW01027079.1, read on the forward strand.
CTCCACCCTCAACCCTCCAATCCATTTTCTGGATTTCAGGAGAACTTGATAGACTCGCGTGTTAAATTGAAAGACACTTTTAGTGAACAAAACAGCCATCGACAGCAAAATCAGATTAAATATTGATTCACTATTGCTAACAGCACACTGATTCATTCTTGCACACTTCAAATGCACGCTACCGAGTACAAGGGAATAACAGCACTGTTTTAAACTTCGTAAGAAAACAATTATCTAGCACCATGTATTCTTATTGACAAAGAACTGTACCAGTGCTTGGGGAAGTCACCTCAGATTCACTAGGGGCAGGGCCATGCTGTGACTTAAGCTAATTTGAGAAGTGATTTTTTTGCCATTTAAGTCAGTTCTTTCTGCACTTAACTGGAGGGGGGAATGACAACAGACATTGATTACACAAGCCTGGCTGAACACCCATATTGTGAAAAGAGAAACACCCTGAAAGAGAGGATCATTACAGATCCTCATGTGGGGGACAGTCTCCCAAACACACACGTGCACATTTATACGCACTTGTTCTACATCACCAGTCTCAGCAAGCTTTTCAGACATAACACATTTAGAGGTGTGCAGATGGTCTCTAAAAACAGACTACATAATGCCAAGGAGCACACGCAACGGTTATAGACAGTAGCTTTGCAGCATGCATCAACACGCACATAAAAGGTTCTTACCTAAAATCGTTGCCTATTCTTTTGCCTCTCTCTGGAATCCCAGGGTCTGGACACATATTATGTCCCTGGGACACACCAACCTGAGTTACTACAAAGCAAAAACAGCACATACAGAGACAGAATAGCAAAAGAAACATTCTTTCATCAACTGTCTTGGTGAATGTGGAGAGAAAAATGGCAATTGGTAGGGTTAAAACCTGAATGTGTTCCATTTTGTGTAGAGAAAAACAACTTAGAAACAAATGTAACTGGAATCATTTCAGCTCAGTTAATACACCAAAGCATTTTCTAGGAAATGCCAGCTAGGGACGCACTTTTCCCTCCGTTCCACTACCGAAGTACCTTTGAAAAGAGTTTTTTCATCCTGCAAAATTACATCAATTAAACAGCCCATTTCCAAAGCCTGTGATTAAAATGGCCACCTGTGACACGACAAGGTGACAGCCTACCGCCCCTCCAAACCCATCTGAGTGCTGCCAGGGAGAGAAAACAACTCGGTGAAAAGGTAGGTGTGTGATACCAGGGGAAAAAAAACCAAGCACAGAACAAAAGGGAGAAAGGAGAGAGAAATGCAAGTCTAGCATTTTAAAGCAAGTAATTTAGTTTGAATATGAAAAATTTTATGGAGCAACCTTAACGTAACTGCCAACAAACATGAATTCTATGAAGTGGTGATCAGCACTGATTACACATCTTCAAACTTCATTCTCTATCTCCCCATTTCCACCTTCCCCCCAGCCTGTCACACGGCACGAACAAGCACCCAAGCGTTGACTTGGGCTGGCTCCTGACAAGGATGAGATGAGATCTGCCAATATACCGATTTCAATTTTGAATTCCAGCAACTACCAAAATGCACGATAATATGGGACAAAGGGGCAATTTTTTCACGGAGTTGTTAAAGTTTATGTGACTCAGTTTTCTTGTATCACGAAGGGGAGGACGCAAAGAAAACGCAACACTTCTTGGCAACGATGCTGAAGGAGCAAAGCATGAACCTTAAGCGAGCATGGTTCCATCCTACCTCTGCCTAACACTAGATTAAAGGAAAAAAACCCTCAGCTATACTTCACAACATACTGCGTTAGCACAGTGCCCCGAAGACCACTGCCAAATGGATGATAGTGCGGTGATAAAAGCACGTTTCTCACACCAGACATGTTGGCTCAACCATTTGAGATCTGCATGGCACCAAACACGGTGAAAGATGTGGAGGTGCGTGCACGTAAATGTTGACATCGGAAGGTAAGCACATGGAGCGTCTACACAAACACAGACTGCACAGCGTGAACGCACAAAAAGGCAAGACCATCAAATATGGTAATTATGCATTGGTTAATTACACCTTGCGTAGTCAGGCGCTACAGCTGGAAGATATAACACTGTTCCTAAAGGGACAGAAGGCTCACTCCGTACGGGGCTTTCATTTGAGCACCTACACCTAGCTGCTGGCTACCTACGCGGAAAACGTTACAGCTTCTGACCTCCTCCTCAGCGCCGGGCACTAACATCTCATCCCACCCCCTTCAGTTCGGAAAGGCCTTTGTCTCTCCTGGCTTCCCTTTCCACGCCACCTCCCACCCGTGGTGCTGGAGCCAACCCCCCGCGCTGAGCACAGCGGCCACGCTGCCGGACCCCGAGGGATGGGGTAGGGGCTGTCCCCGCCACCCTCCTCCGGCACAGCCCCTGCACGGGGCTCAGCGCTTCAGCATGACGCTTTGGTGCTCCACAGTCTCCTCCGTGCATTTGAGGGCAAAAGAGGAAGCAAGATATGGCTTTATAGGAAACCAGACTCCTGAGAGATTGCTTTCCCTCTTTTGCATATTCATAACCTCACGGTAAGCTCAGTTACGTGGACAAGCAGAGACACCAGCAAGAGACAGAAGCATGAAAGCGGCACACGGTCTCTTTTGATGGCTGCGTTTTGTAGCTACAAAGCTTTGCTCCGAGCTTTCACAGATTTCAATGATTCTGAGCGTACACCAGAGTCAGAAGGAAGGGAGCCCCTGCCCACAGAAGGGATTCATCTCTGATATTTTCAGCAACCGTGCCCTGATAACTGAAGCAGCCGTGACAAAACCCTGCTCCAGGAGCGGGTATCTCCAGCAGGTCTCAGAGATGCAAAATAATTTGGTGATCCTTCTGCAAATGAAATCACCAGCTTCCAAGAGCCCTTCTGCTAGTGCTTGAAATGATATGCTGCTTCTGAGAAATGAAAGGTCGGCTGAACAAAGTACGTAAGTGACACCGTCTTCCTCAGGGCTTCTTAAATCACTACCTACGCAAATATGATGACGGTGCGTACAGATATCTCTAAACAAAGTAAAATTAATGGTTAGGATAGAGCGTACAAACTAGGGTTGTATGTCACAAGTCCATATGGTATTTAAGGAAAAGTGCTAAGATTTCTCATCTTACTTCTATACCTTCTCCAGAGTAAAACCACACTAAATGAGATATGCCTATAAAGTGCACATGCACAAAACCAGCCTCTACAGATACGTCCGCATTCAAGCACTTGTACGCTCTTCCTTGCCGAGCAGATTACCAGATCGCCCTTCCACATCAAACTCTCTCCCATGGTCAAAAGACTATCCGGACAGCATCTTTTATGCCCGTGTTAGTTACTCTGCACTGGTATCGCGTCCATTTGTTATGTCCCACAGCAGATGAGAGCGAACCTTGAAGCCAAAGCTTCAGGAGGAAGCAAGGCTACAGACGACCAGCAAAACCCGCAGGCACCGGCGGGCAGGTTGTCAGTTATCAATCACATTTCTGGAGACTAAAACCAGTTCTTCTCTCGTTAGCTAGCATTTTATTAATATCTATATAACGCACGGAGGTAAACCAGAAAACAGGTAAGATAAAACAGAGCAAGGGGGAAAGGAAGGATATCTCCATATCATGATAGTTGGGACATTTTACTTGTAATCGTAAAGGAGAACAAAAGAAAAGGAGAGGATGGATTAGATGGTCACTGATAGAAACTTTTGTTCTTCTATCTTTTGTTTTAAACACACACACACATGAACATAACTAAACCAAAGGTTTTAAACCATATTTGTTATGCTGAGAACTCGCTGTCAGTACTGCGTTCATCTTCCTGAAGGTTCGGCTCATCTATGCCTGGGCTGTAGCATTCCAGAATGAATTCTTCAGGGTTACTAGGGAAACAATAGATCTTAAAAACTGTGATGAACTGTTCAATTTCTACATTATAGGCTCAAGGATTCTCTCCCCTAAACCATGGAACTAGTTTCCCACCCCTTCATTGTCCTCCTGATTTTTTCAACAGCTTCCTTCTCATCGTGCATTCAATAACAGCCAGTTATGATTGCTTTGTTTGCCACAGTAATTTACTCCATCTGTTAAAAGAACTGAAAACCTTCTTCAGCTCCCTGTATCTCCCCATGTTAATAAAGAAAGTTCACTGATAGATTCCCAAGGGACAATTTTTTATTGAATTTAGGAATGTAAAGTATGAACTACAAAATAAAGTAGCATCCAAAAAGGTTTTACAAAGACTCAACATTTCTCAGCATGAGAAATACAGTGAAAGCAAGTGAGCTGTTCTACTGGCACGGGCAGGGTGGGGAGGGAAGGACTGTAGCAGTAATTAGTTGTTTTAAAAAGGTTAATCTTTACGATCACACTAAGGCTTGCAGTTACCCCATGCAACCACCCGCTCAAGTTAATGGGTTACAAAATCCAGTCCCAAAAGCAGGAGAGCTGACCTACTGCGAGCGTGCTCACCCCAACGACGGGCTCGCTGCCCTTCTGCTCCAGGAAGGCCCTTCAGCACCCAGCAACCAAATGTTAAGCACTTCCAGAACCTCAGCGATACTGATCCAGGCAACAAATACTCACGTGTCTAGCAATACGCAGGTGTGAGAAGGGTACAGGCTCGGGCTGTGAGGCCCTAACACTGGAGGAGACTACTTTCAGCTGGGTATTTTGCACTTGGGGAATTCTGAACCCATATTTCACATCTTGTTGCTATCTCAGAATAGTTCAGAAGTATGCGAGTTCAAAAACATTTACAGACTCTCAGATTTTAAAGACCATTTGCAAGGACTGCGTCTGCAGCATGCCCTACTTAAATCAAACACAGCTTCTTTCAAAGCTGTGTTGCCTAGTGCTAGAAACCCAAGGCTGGCTCCTCTGTTGCTCAATACTCACTTTGTGCTGTTGCAGTACAGCAGAGACCCACGTACACACATTCATACCTCAACATCTGATGCAGAAAGCAGCCTTGCCGCAATGCTGAATACATCTAGAAGCCTCCATATACATGGCTGAGACCTAAAACTGGTCAATACTTCCAAAATGACTTTGCACTGGTACCTTTAAAATAGATTTTGACAAGTCTGAACATACACAGAACTTGCACTGCTTCAGACGATCCCTTCCAATAATATCCAGCAGCGCATTTTCAGGAATGCTTCACTCAAAGGTCAGAAAAGCAACTTGGATGCTGTTTCGTAGAAGCAAAGTACCATGTTTTTCCCACTGCGTGAACACGGAATATACACATTTATATACTGCATGCAGTAAAAGAAATAATCTCCTAAATGCAATCCGAATTTTAAAACTGTTTCTTATCTCTCACTCTCCAGAGTTATATTATTTTTCCTCTAAGAATGATTAAAGCAAGATGTCCACTTAATTTTAGGGATGGTGAACAGTACGAGGCACTTGATTTCAATTTCAAATAAACATGTTTGACTGCAACCGAACACAATTAGCACCTCCCCCCAAAATTCCGTATTTTTATATATTCTTTTTCTGAAATAGTACCAACAGCTGTTACGTGACTACATTTTGCCTCCATTCAGACACGTGAAACACACAGGCTTTAATGTGGCCAGGTAGGATTTGGCAGCTAACCACAGCGTCCATCCAGCGAAACAGAAATCCTCTGAAGGACCTGCAGGGTATCAAGCGCGTAGCTGCAAGCTGCCTCGTGTGGCCACAGATTCTTCAAGGGAGAAATTTTAGGACAGGTGCGAAGAGCACTAGAAACCACTGCTGGTACGAGAGCCTTTGAAAGCACAGCATGGCATAGCTCCAGCTATTCCCAAGAGACATAGAAATTTCTAAATTTCTGATATTTGAGCCAGATGAAATAAGAGCAACAGCAGCAGACTTCACAGGTCTTTAATCAGCCTGTCCCACCTGTATAACTATCACCGATGCACATGCAGGCTCATAAGCTCATGAGAGTTCCAGAGAAGAAGGAGCACGGCTAGCCATGCAAATCAAAAAAAGCAAGGGGAAAAGAAGATAACATTTTGGGCTCCATTTTCTGAAAATGAACCATTTTCTGGAGACATCTCCTCTGGAATCAGCATTTCTGAAGTTGAAAATTTACTGTAACAGAAGTGTGACAAGCAGAAGGCTGTGCAAGATAGAGGTTAATCTGGGTTTACAATCCAGACCTTGCCGAGAGCAGTGGACATGGAAGGGGCTGAAGGCACAAGGGTTGTGGCAAGCACCGTGCTGGTAACGGAAAGGAATTTGGGCCACAGTACTATCACCATCTATATTATTATAGCTTAATAGCTTTCAGGCTAAGCTGCCTTCCTATGCTCTGTTTTGCCTTATCAAATATGACAAGATTAGCACTACACAAGATGCTGAATCGACAGCTTTGAAGACTGGAGCCTGCTCCCCGTTGGGTGAGGATAAACTGGGCAGAGGCAACAAGAATGTCCTACGCTTTTATCCTCAGAAGTGAAGCATGACTAGGACAGAGCAGGATACGCTGGAAAGGGAAGCGCAGTTGCTGTCTCCTCCTCAGCCTTCAGCGCCTTTCCCCGGAGCCCCGGGCAGGGATAGTGCTGACAACGGTCGTGAGCAACGTTCATTGGCAACAGGTAACACTGCTACGGGGAAGCAGCCTACCATTCCCAGGAAACAGGAATCCTATGTATTCTCAATATGAGAATACTTATATACAGTAAACTAACGACTCCAAACCAGTCTAACATTTTTCACTCAGTGAAGACTCCCTTCCCCACGTTCCCCAATATCCAAGACGGCAGATATCCCACTCCAAACACATCCTTTTGCCTCCGGTGCCCGCCCAGTCAAAGCTAGTGATATTTCCCAACAGAATTTCGCTCTCAGTTAAGTGAACCAAAATGTTTATTACAATTAAATTCTTCTTGGCAAGAATATATCATAGGACCAGGAACATCTTGCATACAGGGTTTTTCTTAGAAGTGAATTGATTTTCTCTAAACATGCCCCACCATCTTCTGCTCTGGATATTTTGGGCAATTTACATCCTGTTATTTAGTTACCTTGTTGGGCCTTGCTCCTGAAAAACTGGAGACCATAAGCACTCTCCTGTGAGCCTAGAAGTGAGCCATTTTCATTTCAGACAGACAGCGAGTGACGTTTGAAATTCAGCTCATTCATTTTTCTGAACTGAATTTTGCATCCAAAATTCAGGCGGGTGAAATGTCCAAACGGCACCTCTTTGATGGGTGTAATGGACTATGCAACAAAATGAGCAATTATATCCTCTCCGCTAAAAACTATTTTAAGTAATGCCACATTCTGCTCCTATTTGATTTTATATAAAATATAAACTCAAGTTAATTCAGATCCCCCCTGTTTAATCTTAGAGTCCCCTTAAGAGCCCAGTTGTCTCTCCGGAGTCATATGCACAAAGAAACCGCGAGTCTTGCTTCCGATTTGAAAAGAACCTGATGTAAAGATGAATGGCCTAATGGATTCACTTCCTGCAAGAGGAAAACACAGCAGTGACAAAGCGACATTCTGAGCATGCCTCTAACATATCCACCGCTAGATACACTGAAAGCGGGTAACTAATTGGGAGACCATAAAACCAGTACTCTAAGCTCTTGCACGGCAGTGGTATGATTTTTCTGCAGAGACAATTAAATAAAACACAAAGAGAAAAAGAGAGAGACTGCTATCGCCTCCGTAGATTTTCTAACAGGTCATTTTTGGTGTGGTTCCTTATCCCTACTCCTAATTTTACAATAGTAACATTAAGTCAGTTTTCAAAATTGTTTCCAGTTTGACACTTTCCACACTAAAAGACGACAGAAGTCATGAACGCCAGCCTGTCATCGAGCAGTTAGCATACAGTATATATTAAATGCACACACACCGATCCCCTCCATTCCCACTTTATCGAGTTAGTATATGCTTGTGAATAGAGCACTGGAAGGAAGTGATGCAGAAATGCAGAGGGAAGAGAGGGAAAGGCATTAAAACTTTTAAGAGTGACGAAGTTTTAGACATTACTGGAAAGTCAAATGAAATGTTCAAGGAGGTCATTATTCAAAGATAGCATAAGGAGGAGCCAAAAAACTTACACACTGATGTCTTCTGGTTATTGTCCTTGCTGGGCATGAGCTTCACCCCTCTGGACTTCAGTTCGATTTGCTTTTTCACTACAGACACAGATTTAAAACAAAGCAAAAGACAAGGAAAAGATTTAGCTAAGCATTAGGGATTATTTAAAAATAAAGCCAAGCCACAGTTGTACAACACCCACAGTGCAGGATACCCTGCACCTTTCCCTTACACCTCAGATGACTTTTCCTGACCCCTCAAAAGCATTAGGGCCTCCTTTTCCTTTACTGTGGTAGGTCTGGACGAGTGTCTTTGGGGGGCTGAGCCAAGCTGACCCAAGTGGAATATAAAACTTGGGCACACAACCCCCATCCCTCTGTAACCAAGCCATTTTGCTTCCCATACTAAAAATGGGGAACAGACAAAGGGGAGGCTCTGAGGAACTTCAGGGATCCTGAGAGTAAAACGCTGAGTTAGTTTCACCCAGTTTTACTGTGGCAGTTATTCCATGAATACATTACACAGGAAAGCCATCTTCTGCTCCTATGGGAATACAGCACTCAAACGAACACCCCATAACCTAAAAATTGCACACGATCTGCATAAATAGCAGACTCAAAAAGGCAGTAAAATAGCAGAAAAACGGGCTGTATTAAACCCATGTTATCGGCAAGGAGAAGTCTAAATTTACAGCCCCACTATTAATAGCCACAGGCACATCAATTATGAAATCTGCATGGTGACACTACCTGAGGTCCTGTTGAGACCATTCACCTCCCCGCTCTAAACCTCATCCAGAAGATGAGAAAACATACGAGGGTAGCAGTAAGATCGCTATCCATCCGTCTATCCATTGCCAAGACAGTCCCAGCCTTCTTCACAATATGAAAATTCGCCACGTCACTGAGCAGCTTTTTTTTTTATTATCTGGACTTGGCTGTTACTGACGTTCTCTCTACACAAGAGGGTTTTGCACAAAACCCACACTGTCAAAACCATCTGGATACCGGTGGAGAGAGAGACAACGGCTTCCTCAGCGCACACACAGATATTTTTGACTAACGCACAGCAGAATCTTTACTAGCATAGCTGAAGTTAACGTGGTTAAAGGATAGCTTCGCATCAGAAAGCATGATGTCCAAATCACTTCATAGGATCCTTTTTCTGACGAGCCAGTCCTCATCTACGGAGAAAAACAGTCCATCTTCCACTTCAAGCTGTTCTTTTCTTGGTCTTTATCTTGTCATACTTTCATCCCTAAATTAGCACATTTCTAAGACAAAGTTGTCAAGAAAAATTACCGATATAACTAACAAGTTTTTTTTAATCATGCTTTTCTGGCTTATAAAAAAAAAATCTGTTTATAACATCTGTTTGCAGGAGCTTCAGACAGGGAGATGTCAAGCATTGTTCCTTGAAGCTTACCTAAGGTAGTGCTTCTCTGAGCTAGGTGCTAGCTTGGAGCTTTTTGTTCGTCATTTGGTTACAGCTTTTTGCTTTCTCTGTAAAGCAGTTATGACTTCAAATTGAGGTCCACTTAGCTTAAAAAATATTCATGAAGAAAAGCTTATTTTGGTCACGTCTGTCTTACTAGTATTAGTATCTTTAATCTGTTGGGGGGTGGTTGCCTTTTTTTAAGGGGAAAAATAACTAACAGTACACCAATTTCAAAGCAAATCTAACACAACTGTTTCTTTTTTACTGTAAATCCACCTGCAAATGCACAAGAAGAGAAGCAGCAGGTCGCAGAATGCCTCAACGGCCACGAATTCCTCCAGGTCACGGCACGATAATTCGGATATTTGTAGCCTGACCTCGAGGTTTTTAACAAACGCACTGTATCGAGGGACAAAAGAAAGGACACGGAAAACCCAGAATTTCTGGGCAAGTCTGCAACCTATTTCTGCCTCAGCTAGAGCAGTGACAGCTTTAATATACAAATGAGAAATGAAAGGCTGTACTGAAGGCCCCGGTACTACAGGGCTACCTCGCGTGCCCTCTTGCCTGCGCGTACGGACCGCTCGCCAGCAATCACGTCAGCTGTGCTCCGGCTGCGGGCAGCAAGGTAACACCTCGCAGGAAAATGCTAGACGGGGAGTGGGAAGAGTTCACAGGGTCCCTCTTCCAGGCACGCCACAGCCTTTTTCCAGTGTGACAGAGGGGGTCACGTCCACCGCGACGTTCTGTGCGAAGCCCCCGGCCCCGGCACGCTTCTGTTCAGCGCAGCGGGAGCAGCCATCAACCCGGCTGCACCCGCGTAGGGGCTCTTCCAGTGGGGGAAGCTAAACTCCCCCTGCCCGCCGAGCCGCCCCGTCCTGCCCGGAGGCGTTCGCACCCGCAGGCAGGACAGCACGGCGCCAGGGCTGGGGCGCTCGGCCTCTTGCCTGAGACCTCTTGCTGTCAGGACAGAGCGCTGAGGAGGTGCTGTTCCACCCACCCTCCGTAACGCTGCAGTTCATGATTCTCTGGCACTTTCCAAGCAAGTACAGGGATAATAACCTCATAGTCACAGCCAATATTCCCGCCCAGTCAATAAAGTACAGTCAAGCCCAAGTATCTAGGGCTAAACTTGAGCTACTGCAGGGTGTACAACGGCTCATGACTTTGCAGTATCTAATTCATTGCTCTGTAAAGTGCTTTGGGGCACCATCAGTGAGAGAGCAGCTTCATAAAACTAATTTCCATTTTTATATGAGCCGCGACTTCCCTTGCAAGTTACTTTATACAATTACCAGTGAATTTTTTTCCTAGCCACACACAGAAAAGCACAGGTCTGTTGCTTTCTGCATGATAAAGTAAGCCTGTAGCCTCAGAGGACAAGCCAAGCTTTCCAATCACCAGCGTATGCCCTGCACACACAGAATTGATGCTGACACTGTGGGCAGGATAATGCATCCCTGGGAGGGTCAGCACGTCTCATCAGGGCACGCTGAGTGGTGAACTACAGCAACCTGCACTGATCTCGCAGGGCTGCCGAACATCCCGAAGTCCAGCAGAAGGCAATCGGTACGGAGCGTTCGCGACCGCAACACATCGGCGCCTTGCACACAACGGCAAATTTTTAAAAGGACACACTAAAGAGCAAAGGTCCACCCATACTCATGCCTGTCTTCCAGAATCCAGCCTACAGACAGAGCCTCGCTCCAAATTTGTGACTAACAGAAAACCTAGCTCCCAAACACCCAACGAAAACAAGCAGCAGAAACCAGTCAGTCATCACTAAGGACCAGTCTTAAAATACAGAGACTGAACTGCACTACCCCTGAAGTATATACTCCCCTAATTGCATCGAGGCTCTCTCAACAATAATTGAGAAAGAGAGATCACTATAATGCTCTCCCCTTAATCCTTCATTTTGTTTGTGACATGGGGACATAATGATGAAAGTCAAGCTTTACAAATTATTCAATTTAGATTAGAACAAGTCAGAATACAATATCACTTGCTTTAAAAAAAAAAAAAAAAAGAACAATTCTCCTACTCTATGCCCTCAAAAATCCAGTATATAAAAATCTATTTTGATTATAAGTTTGAATGTGGAACAGTACTACAAAGGACTGCGTCAGGATAATTGGATGAACAGAAATTCTTCTGTTTTCTGGAGGGTTTTGCTGCTCACATGAATCTGATAGATCTAATGGAATACTCAGTGTCCTGTCAAATTTGGAGGATGATGTTACAAAGCTTTACCAGCAAGCAGGCAGTCTGGGGTGTTTCTTTTAAACTCTTTCATGTTGCCCTAAACGAGAATTTAAGGAGACATTTATTTATTTTTAATTTTGAAAAGAGCATTTCAGCAGAAATCTATTCCATGAACCTCTGTTCCCCTTCCTGGGAGATTGCGATTAAACACAATCTTGCCTGAATCTCTTCTCCTCCTACTGGGGTGATTTAGTGTTATCTGGGATACGAGGATACAACAGCCAGTTGCTTAAAGGATTTCTCACTCACGTTGGAGGTGAAGAGAAACACCCTCAAATGCAACCGTTTTGAAACTCCTCATTTATGCCCTCTATCAGCTAGCCTAAGCAACGGTTCTGTAGGAATCAGAGCCTGCAACAAGCACCACAATCTTCCCGTCTTTGCCTCTGTCTCAGCATTACCCAGGAGACTCAACAGGTTGCACAGCATAAGCTATAACCCATTTGCAGCTCAAAGGTGTGATCCAAGATGAAGATTAGCAGATCTGTCAAAAATTAAGCGTATATATTTATAGATACATACGTATCCTTAAAAGCCATTTACGTGGTGCAGTACGTGCACCAGAGAGTTCATCAGACCACTGTTAGAGGTGACGGGTCTGCTGGTGTTCTGCACTGTGCTACGGGCTGAAACTCGCCCGCACTTATCTTTCTACCCGAGGGTGGAGGACAGAAAGGGAAGGGAACGGGGCGGGGAGATCAATAAAAGATGCAATTATGTGTTGGTAACAATCAGCTAAAAAGCAATTTGGGATCCAGCTCATCTAATAAAATACGTGGAGAGCCGGACTACACCAGCCAGAGCATTATATAGATCTGTTTAGCATCGTTTTAAATTCAGCAGCTTTTTCATTGCCTCGTTTACAGCACCTCATCGCTATGCTGATCCAGGGGACGACAGGGGATACCTGCCTGAGTAAGGCACTTCCAGCTTATTTTCTTACCACCTGCAGGTACACGGCACCTCTTTGGGAAGGAAGGCAGAAGGAGTGGGAGTAAGATAAAAAGATCGATGCGCTGATTTCTCTACAGTCCCTTCTATTTGCTTTTACAGGGTGTGGGGAGAAAGGTATTTGCCAGAATGCAAGATTCACCTTAGAAAAAAGCGGAAAATATTTTAACTCTCCCTGGAAGGGAACAAATTTACTGTATTCAACAAAGCAAACCTGTACACAGGCTGATTATATCTAACCTTGCTTTTACATTCATAAAGAGATTTCCAAATTAGGGCATGGATTAGAAAGAGCTGAGGCAGAACATACAAAGAAGGCATTCTGCTAAAACTAAGTATCAATGTTAAACAAGCTGGAAGGGAAATTATTTTCTTATAGATTATCAGCAAAGCCAGATACTGTCTCAGAGAACACAGGATGTTAATAAATGATGTATAAACATGTCTTTGGAAAACAGACAACAAACTAGATTCATCCTAACCCTCTCTTCATTCTCTTGGACAATCCTAGGGTCTGTTTATCTCTACTGCTGAAAACCACATTTTAGCTGCTCTTCGTTATATGGCAGCATATATCCTGTTCTGTATGGATGTATTGATCTCCATTACAATATTTCTTTTCAGACAGGGTTACGTTCCTACGAAAAGGGTTATGCTGAGTTTTTTGAAGTTGCATTGACATCTTTAATGTTCTACGGACACAGATTCTACTGACTGCAAATATCCTGCCTTTATACCCGGGGGTGGGGGTGCGTGGTTTTTTCTTGTTTTGTTTTTGCCTTAAGTATTGAAATCTTCCCGAACAGATGGAAAGAACCAGACAAACTCCACAAAAAACAGCAAGTGTGTGAAGAATGAGTGTCAGATTCCCTTTGCCAGCTAGACACAGGTCCTGCTTCAATACCATTTCAAAAGCACGTTCTTAAGTTCATCTTTTAAACACTCAATACACAAAAGCACAGTTCATTATGACTAACAAAACAGTTTCCAAGGAGTGTGCTAGATTAGAACCCCCTGACATTTCCCTAATCAGAAGAAATTATAACATTAATCTTTACTTTTCTATTTAAGAAAAAAGGGTGATTCAGACAGGTGTTTTAATAGAAAGCAGCAATCATGACAGCAAAGGAAAATGTCATATCAAAAGCCATCAGCTGCATGCAGTCCTTTGTGTGTTACAGAAAAAACAAAGGGTTTTTTCTTATAATTTAAAGTAATTTCTATGTTAAAGCAAAGCAAGGGAAGTTAAATAACAATGGTGATTCATAAAGCAAAGCCCGTGTTGAGGCCGTGCCAACACTGCTAAGGCTCAACAAACAGGGAACAACCATGGCAAGTTTGCAGATTTATCAAAGGAAACTCCTCTCCCTTTCACTTCGCTCCTGTTAGTCTAGAGCTACAGTACATCTTCTCATCTAAGTCCTGTTTCTTCCTTTTGAGGAAAGCTACTGAACTACCCTGACACAAACCTCTGGAGGGCGGAGGAGGAACTGGACATCATTCCTGCTCCTTCCTGGCTCCATTATCCCTCTCCCTGATCCTGCCTCCAGAGCCGGCTGCCTGAAGCAATGCTACACCACTGCACCCACAAAGTCCTTCAAAGTCCTCAGAGAATGGCGTAAAACTCTCCTAAGTCAAACCCACCTGTTTTGGTGACCGTTTGGTCCCAAACAGGATGCACTGAAGTGCCGTTAGCCGTGGTTGCCTACAAAACTCAGAACACAACGGGATCTTTTCTCTGTTTCACTCCTGTGCTAAAGCATTTCCTCTCCCTCAACAGCACCTTAAGATCCCAATCCTGAAATCCATCCTCCGTGAGATGAGCAGTCAATACGGGACAGGTTACAGCTCATTCCGAAGAGGCTCAGTCGTTGGGGGACTCCAGGCTGCCCTTCGCCTGCCGGCACCCCGCCTGTACTGCCATATCCCACACAGCGCATTCGGCAAAACTGCCGGTAAAGGAGCATCTACTGACAAAGCACACACTGCAAATCAATTTTCCCGAGGCTCGCAAGCGTTCGTACTCCCAGCAATTGCCAACAGTAGCTCTGACATGACGATGCCTGGATACCCAGCTGGAAAATAATGTTAACAGGATACAGAAGGATCATGCAGGAAGTTAGTTGTAGATTCCTAGGAAAGAAAAAGTTTGGCTAAGCACACACTGTGAATAGTGAGACCAGGCAGTAAACACTTACCTTGATACTGGGCACTGAACCCCTTCTGCCTGTGGTTGCCATCCGATGTGAAGTGAAGCCGCAGCCAATTTTTACTGCTGATAACGGGGGCAGGCAAATTCATTCCAGTAAACCTGCAAGAAAACAACCAATAACAACCAAATGTTATTCTGACTGTGAATTATAGCCCAAATACCTGTCCTTCCAGGTAACCCTCCTCCTACATGAGAACAGAAAATCCTGAATGAGTGCCATATGCTCAAAGCAAGCACCCCACACCCCCCTGGTTGTTTCTATGCGTGCATTCCTTTGCTTGCCTTCCCACCTGATGGTTACACATTTGTAATTACAGGGGTTTCCACTCCTTCCTTCCAAGGCCCGAAAGGGTACGGGGAGCTGAGCTGGGGACTCCCAATGTCTGCGGTACCAGACAAATGAAACGGGTCCAGCTGTACAGCCTAGAGGCTCCAGTCTCCTCCTGCACTGCAAAGAGCAAGCGGAAGGTACAGAACAGCTCTGAGCTAGAGGAGCTTCACATGTTTCCCCAGACTAACAGAGCCTCAAAGCTCTGTCACCTTTTTTATCTTACTGATATCACACAGAAATGACATACAGTCATCTCAGGGGTCACACTACACCTAAGGTGTGCAAGATGAGCTTGGCTTGCAAGCTTATTCATTCCTGTCTTCATATTTGGTTAACCCTGCTTTAAAAGAAAAAAAAAAAGTGTATTTTAAGCAAGGAAGAGAAAGGATTGCAAGAATGATTTTCTTTTACTGGAAACAGCCAGCAAGAAGCAATGATTTATGATGGATCCCAACCTGGAGAAGATTGCAGCCATCAAACATGAGGTGGAAAGCTCCACAGTCCATTAGTAGTCCTTCAGCAACTGTTCCCTTCATACCTCAACTTTTTTTTTTTTTGTTTTTGAAGTATTATGCTGTTTGCTTTATTAAACTCCAGATCATAATTCTTGGCCAAGTTGTCACATGCCTGCTAAGTGAGGTCTTGGTCCAGAGCAACATTTACCTAAGTCACAGCACCCTTGCATCGCGGTGTATAACGGTAACATTAACCATGGTAAGGAGACCAACACTCCCATGACAAAAGCGATTATGGGATCCTATTATTGTTAATGAAAGCCCATTTAATTTTTAATCGTAGACTGTCACTTATTTAAAAGTTACTGGCATTCCAACACCTATGCTTATTTAGATGAAGGTAAGAGGATCCTGGAAATCTATTCCATTCCAAAGGATACTTCAGATTTTATTACTACGCATTTCAATAGCAGAACTGATAGCCCAGAAAATATTTTAAAAGTCCTTCACTCAGCTAACACCTCCAAAGGTGAACGTACCTTTTTCTAAGGCAAAGAGGAGGAGGCCAGGATGGGACTTGGCAGTGTATTTATTAATGGTAGATGAACTGCAACGTAACCCTGCTCTACTCGTTAATGAAATAGCAGGGGTGATTATGCTGCATAACTAATGCATCTCTGCCACCTACAGTACAGACTTTAAACCTTGTTGTTATCTTGTGGCTGAACTCTGCGTAATTGTGAAGCATGTCTGAAAACATTCTTTACTCTATAAAATTGTTCAAGATTGTTCCCGATCATTTCTCTATTGATCATTTTCACCTCAAGTTTGCAGACCCTTTTGAAACACAAGGTGTTATAGAAATGTATTCTACATGGCATTCTGCCATCCTTGGATAACTCAAAGATGGCTGAACCAATTTAATTTGAAACTTTTTCAAATAACTAAGTTCAAACAAACATATTTTGGGCTGAGATCAAACACAGGATGCCTAAAACCAATTCTGAGAAAGTTACTATGGCTGGTTGTTATGACAACATGTTTAAACTTAATACTCTTACCCCCAAAGGCTATTTTATTATTCATTCTGAATCAATAGTCAAACTTCTCATAAATAATCTTTAGGTATGCAGAGCCAAATTTTACTTTCATAACTGTGGAGAGCCAAGTAATTCAATTGCCTGATATAAGAACTAGAGAATAATAAAGTCAACCTGCCTGAATGAGGCAGAATTTCACTCTCCCATCCCCCAGTCCCATTTTTTTCTTAATGTGCATATCCTTTAGAGAAGTGGATTCAGCAGCCTGCAGACTAGTAATCTACTTACACATACACTTCGGTTTAGGTACGTGAATAGTCCACTGTTAACTTCCAAGGATCCCACACACATGAAGTGCTAGAACTCTACCAGCTGAGAGAATTAACACTTTGAAAATAATTTAGAAAAATTAATGGATTGCACTTCTTGCTACCTTTGCAATAGCATAAATAATTACTGAAGGCAAAAGCAGGAGTATAGAAAAATAATCAATCATAACCACAGTGCTCTGCACGCACTTTGCACTGCTATAAAGAAACACAGAAGATTTAGGGTGAAGGAAAATGGTTCCCTGAACTTCCTGCATGGAAATTTTCATCAGCACCATATGTCATTTGCTTAAGACATTGACAGCTTTTTGAAAGGACTAAATCAGCCAAGAAATCACTATCAGGTCCTCATTTCCATACGCACCACTGCTCAAATGCTCAGCACACAAAAAGACTGTATTCTCTAGGGCTTTAGTCTAACAGACTCCCTTTTTTCCCTTTTATCTTCCTATCCCTTTTATTCCTGAAGTTAAGCAGCTCATTGTTAACGTCAAGTTGCAGGTTGCGCTATTTGGAGCTGGTTTAGATCCCAGGTCCTGCTGGTCATCGGCACCAAACTCAGATTTTTGCATTGAAGGAACAGCTAAGACACACCAACAATGACAGCAAAGACGAAGACGCTGCTCCCTTTTTCACACACCCCAGGCTAAATCAAAATATCTCAGCAGCAGAGTGTTGGGAATCCTAATGACATCACTGGGACAAGCACATGGGAACACACCACGCAACGTGTGGAAGCATGGGTTTTGGAGGTTGGTTGGTTTGGGGGGTGGGGGGGTGTGTTTGGGTTTTTTGTTGGTTTTGTTGGGGTGGTTTTGGGTTTTTTTTTTGGTTGTTGTTGTTGTTTGGTTTTTGGGTGGTTTTTTTTTTAAATTGATTCCAGTTAAGAGAATTAGTTCAGGAAAATAAAGGCCTTACTTTCTGATTAGCTTTAATTGCTTGCAGAGATATAACTTCAGGCTCTGGATGGGCACTGAGCCCCGAGCCTCCTCATATACCCCAAGGAAGGAAATCTCTATACAATGGAAAAGGAATATTTACCCTGTCAACGCTACTGTTCCTCCCAGCCCCATGGCAGCTGTAAACCTGCACACACGGAACACCTAATGGAGAAAAAACCCAACCACCCCTCCTTCAGTTCTCAAGGTGAGAACATGCTAGAAGGTACACGCTTGTCCTGGTTTCAGCTGGGTTAATTTTCTTCATAGTAGCTGGTACAGCGCTGTGTTTTGGATTTAGTATAGGAATAATGCTGATAGCACACTGATGGTTTAGCTGTTGCTGAGCAGTGCTTACACTAGTCAAGGACTTCTCCAGCTCCCCGTGCTCTGCCGGGTGCACAAGAAGCCGGGAGGGGAGGGGGCACAGCCGATCCAAACCAACCCCAGGGATGTCCCACACCATACGGCCCCACGCTCAGTGTATAAAGCTGGGGGAGAAGAAGGAAGGGGGGGGCATTTAGAGTGATGGCATTTGTCTTCCCAAGTCACCGTTAGGCGTGACGGAGCCCTGCTTTCCTGGGGATGGCTGAGCACCCGCCTGCCAAGGGAAGGACTGAATGGATTCCTTGTTTTGCTTTGCTTTGTGCGGCTTTTGCTTTACCTGTTAAACTGTCTTTATCGCAACCTCACTCTCAAAGTGAGTTTTCTCACTTTTACTCTCCTGATTCTGTCCCCCATCCCACCGGGGGGGGAGTGAGTGAGCGGCTGCGTGGGGCTGAGCTGCCGGCTGAGGCTAAACCGCGACAACACTTTAAGCCCAAAGCTGCACCTTCTCCTGTCTCACAGGATGCAGCCAGCAGGCATGCCACCTCACACAACCAGAAAAAGAGCATCCCGGTCTTCCAAATCCTCTTCCCCAGCTGCCACCACCGGGTCTGCAGGTAGACAACTGCAGGATGAAGGGTTCATTCCCACTGAAATGTATGTTGCCCAGCACTAGACTGGAGGGATCGGAGGCAAAAATGTTCTGATGGATAAGAAATGTAACATGGCTAGAGCTACACATTAAATGGAAAACATCATGCTCACCTGCAGTTCACTACTAGCTTTTCACCATAAGGCTCCCACAGGCTTAAAAGAACCATTAGGGAACATGAATGGTTAATTGATAATGGAATATTTAATTACAGATAAACTCAGTTGAACTGAAGTAGCTGCATGGTGTTTGAACACAAATGCCCTGGCTGCTGTTGATGAATCTCAAATGAAATGGGAAGGATGCTCAGCAGGCAAGAGTCAACAGCAATCACGAAAAACAGAGAAACACCCCAAGTCTCCTGCAGGAGCTACCACCGACTTGTCTGTGCATGGGGATAACGCCAGGCAGCACCAATTAGCACTGCTAAACCTGCAGGCAGACTGACAACAGCCTAATACAAAAAAGCAGACGATAAAGGCTGCGACAAGCTCTTGGAGAGGATGCTGATTGCGCTGTGACATGGAGTACACAGCGTTTGTAGCGCCAACTTCTCAAGGTCACATTATTTTTCTTTATAAACCCAGTGCTGCCTTGCTGTCTTCAAGAAAAAGGAGGAGCTACGTTACAGAGACTTAGAAATGCACAGAGCTAATTAAAAGAAGCTGAAACTCCTTTCCACATTCCCCAGCATACTTTTGTGCTACATTATGTGCTCTGAATTTTCAACACCTACCATTACCCCAATAAATGACTGAATTTCTTATAGTCCAGTGAGTCATGTAAATAGAAGGGCTTTTATTTTGGACCTCTGCCACTGTATTTTTCAATATTCCAGGCTTTTGTTTTTGTTTTTGTTTTTTTTTAAATAAGACTATTAGCAATTTGCAAAACTTTTCAAGCCTCTGTACGTCCATTCCCCCTCTCCTCTCCTTTCTTGCCACCATCACCAGGAGATATGAATCACTTCATTAAATATTCAGCTTCCTGAATATGGTAACATGTTAACTGAAATCTAAGTCTTTAGAATGACTAAGTAGCAATGTAAGAACTGTTTTTTGAAGTAAAATCAATAATCATTACTCACTGATGGGAATTTGGTACACAGTTTTAATCCTGGAGTCACCTGGAGAAAGAGATGAACTGAACTTCCACCGAAAAACTTAATTTCCACAGCTTTGCCTTGTTGAGTCTGGAGGCCACCAGCGAGAACGCTGAGGCCAGGAAGGCTGGGCGAGAAACAGGCTCTTTCCTCTGTCTCCTTGGCCTGGTGACCGAGACTTGCAACAACAGCCCTTCTCTGAATGTCATTTCACCCATATCTTCAGACAAGTCCCACAAGGACCATGTTTTTGGACACTTAGGCTTGCGCTCTACCCATGAGAGGTTTGAAAGCAGAAGTTACATTAGAACCACGTTGAACACTTTGCATGAAAAGGAACCTGTTAGATGATGTCTAACAGTTTAGGCCCTACAAGATATTGAATAAACTTGATCAAGTTTCAAGTGTCTTCAACACCAGTGTCAAGCAACCAGCGCACAGAAATCAGTGCTCAGAAAACATGGGAACTCCTGTAATCGCTTGAAGAGCATTTAACAGCCTCAGAAAAACCCAATGGTAGTGAGGATTTAAACATATTTTTTTTCTTGTCCCAACTTCTCTTTCAATTTAAGCTCATCCTATGCACAAAGGACAGAGAGCAGATTTTAGTTTTTTACACTGTGCTCCTTTGGGATATGGGGACATCAAATCTATGTTTCCAGCACACGTGCGGGGAGCTTTGAGCTCCCCACGGCCACCTCCACAGGTAAATACTCCAACGCAATGGGAAGAGCGAGCTTCTGTCCTGTTCCCACGCAGGCAGAAGGCTTTGAATGTGAACAACCAGTTTGATCTCAGCTCTTCTCTGAATGAAGAGAAAACCACTGCTCTAGGGGCAGCTGGGCCATTTTGCGGTTGAATGAGGTCAATGGAACAGTTTGTTTACTTATATTTGTGATCAGGACACAAGTCCCAGCTGGTTGTTGTATCAACATGGCAGAGGACTACCTCAGGAGAGGCTCAGCATACACAGAAGATGAGAATTCACGTTGCCATCGCAAGTTTTAAGAGAGCTAGACAGAAAGAGGAGCATGCCAGGCACTTTTTGCCGTTTCCAAGCAGATTAATCTGCTGCAGAAACAAGCCTGGTGCGTTATGTGAAGGTTTCCTTCTGCTGTACCAGGTACGAGATTTATTTACTTTTCTGATCATCCTGACTTCTAGAAAAACAAACCATCCCACCCAAGAAACCAAAACACCACAGCTGCTCAGCGGTAACTCCCACCGTGCTCCCTGACCAACTACCTCCCTTACTAGCAGGTAGTTGCGAGTCCGTTATCCTCGCTCAATCAGAAAGACCTGCAGCATGTGCAGAATTTCACTCTGAATCCTCACCCTGTCCCCAGGCCCCGCACCCTGAACGCTGTCTGCGAGCTTAGATGGCCTGTGAAAAATGCACGTCTTAAAAGCAACTGATTTTACCCCAAATGCTTGCCAATACTGGGTTTTAGCCAGAGCATTACGGCATTTTTTTCTCAGGTAAAATTGAAGCCTCCACGTTAAACACGGCTCCTCCAATTCCTTTATTGAATTATACAGAAAGGTTAATGGTATCAAAACTCCTGTTTTGCAGAAAAGCAGTGAAGTGTGGTTTTCTCCACTCAACTATTTTCTTTATTTCTTTTCTTGCTCTTGTATTTCACATTGGATTCAGGCATTAAATATTTATACCATTAACTCAGCCATTCCTCCCTTGGCGCAATTAGTATTACTGTACATGGATGACATTGATTAATCTGCATTCACGCACCATTATCTATTTACAATCCCAATTCCTGCTTTAATTTGGTTCCACATGGAGAGAAAGAAAGGGGGGGAAAAATATCAATAAAATGTCAGAAAGTGAGCTAAATGCACCAGAATAGTGGAAGGAGCTATTTGCAGACAGAAGATCCAATTTTAAGCACCCTGAAATTTGATTAGCCTGGATTTGACCACGGTACTTCTTAAAGAACCCAAATACAATGAGCAATTCATTGTGCGGGTGCTACACAAACCAACTGTAGGAGAGCGCGGAGTCGAAGGTCACAACTAAAGGTAAGAACTCCACTTGAAATCACATTACCTCAAGTGTGTTACGTTGAGATAATGGATTTAAGCATGAACTTCAAGGAAGGCATGTGCCCTGGTGCTGTCCAGAATCAGGATGTAGTCAAACACCAGCCTCAGTGAGCCCAAACAGATAAAAGAACGTCACTGGGGCTGCTTTTTTTTTTTAAAAAAACCAAACTATTCTTGTTTTGGTTTATCTTTTAACGGAGAAGAAGCTGAGCCTCTGAGAGAGGAGGTTACCCCTCCTCCAAGGTCACACCAATACGAGCTCAGGACAGGGAGTTGCACTGTCCTGAGCTTTTCAACTTCAGAAAAAACTTTTCTGAGAGGATATTTAATAACTGACATCTCTGAGACCCTCTTGAGACTTTGACTCAGCAACGGCTTGTGTCAGACACGAGCGATACGTGACTCGCGAAGGGCTGAATTCAGTCTGACAGCCTCCATGTCTCCCTTTTCTCGAGTACATACAATCCCAAACCTCTGTACTTCACAGATATCTGGAATTAATGCCTCCCACTGTTCCGGGTCCCGTCCAAGCACAGCTGAGACACACCTTGTGGAAGGCCAGCGATCAGAGAAGAGCGCAGGGGAGCCACACGCGGCATACGCTGCAAACCCTCCTGCCTTTCACTTGGCTACCTGCAAATTCAGCAGCGATTCTGCAGCTCTTCCCCTTGCACAAGGGCTATCACGAATTTCCAAGTGTTGCATTTTCCAACAGACTCATAACTTTAGAATAAAGACTTTAACGGCAACTGGTCTTGGTTAGGGTCTGTCTAGGGACCAGGAGTCCTCGATTTGTACGGGCATGTCCAAGCACACGCACTTGCAAGAAAATTGCAGCATTGCCGCACTGTTCACGCTCTTACCAAAAAGGACTGAAGATCAGCTTTTAGCTCCGCGCCCCTGCAACACTGTGCACCAGGCTTCGCAGCTCCCACCTAGGATTTCTCAGCAGCAGAGTACAAGGTAACTCTTTATTTAATCTCTTTTTACATCCCCTTGGCACATGCGTGTCTGTAACTACATGCCTGCTGATAATCAATAATATCAGCCAGCCTATGACAGGTTCTGCTGGACCACAGGAGATCACAGGCTCCAGATCCAGGACCACAGGAGACACCCCGATAGGACAGCTGGGTTCTCCTAGAGTCTCCAGCACTTGGGGTGAACTTACCCGATACTGGACCTTCCCAGAGCACAGCGTCACCTCTTCCTGCTGTAGCTGTACTTTAATGCTAACCCCATATGAGACCCACTTCAGTCAGTGGGGCTGCCTGCAAGCAGGAGGAGGGGAGGTTTCAGCAGCATTTCCACAGCAGGATAAAGCAGCCACCGGAAGCTTAACACTACCTGACAGTCGCAGTCCATAGAAGACACAGAGAAGAGCATGCACTACCTGGAGCCTCAGCAGAACAAGAGAAAAATATACACAAACTGCTTAGTTTTGGGGCTGTAGGCGCTCAGTTTAACCAAACTTGTTCCGGGTACAGAACTGACACCACCCCAAGCCCCGGCACCCCCGGCACTGCTTTGCAGCTCTACTACATCAGCCTTGACAGAGACTCCCGTTTCCTCCCAGTCTTCATTACACTGAAGCTTTCTGACTATTCAGAGATTAATTTTCCTTTCAGTAAAACTAGGGGACGTATTGCAGAAGCTCTTCATATCTCTGTGTATTATTATTCACTTCACCTGTATTTTTAACTTTTCATCCAAACCTCTACTCAAATTATCACGAGAGCTGTACCATTAATTCTGAACATCTTATTTCAGTGTGCCTACTCTCTTAAACAAAGTATACTTAAGCACCTCTAGACCTCATTTTTCAGTCGCAAGAGACATCCCATCACAATGGACTTTTACAAGGAAAATGAATAATTAGATCAAATTATTGTTCCTCGCAAAAAGCTGCAGCGATGGAAAGAACACACCTGCATCTTAAGTCTGTTCCAGAAACACAGAAAAAGATGCTCAGAAAACGCAGTGAGAGATCAGCTTCGCGCATCACCCCACGCCTTTGAAAGCGTCAGGCTGTTGACATCAGGGCCACAAAACTGATCCGAGGGCTGGAGCCCCTCTCCTACAAGGACAGGCTGAGAGAGCTGGGGTTGTTCAGCCTGGAGAAGAGAAGGCTGCGGGGAGACCTTACTGTGGCCGTTCAGTACTTAAAGGGGGACTATAGGAGGGATGGGGACAATCTCTTTAGCAAGGCCTGTGGTGACAGGACAAGGGGTAATGGTTTTAAATTAAAGGAGGTAGATTTAGGCTGGACATAAGGAAGAAGTTTTTTTACACTGAGGGCAGTGAAGCGCTGGAACGGGTTGCCCAGAGGGGTTGTGGAGGTCCCATCCCTAGAGACATTCCAGGTCGGGTCGGACGGGGCTCTGAGGAACCTGATCTCGCTGAAGGTGTCCCTGCTCACTGCAGGGGGTTGGACTAGAGGGCCTCTAAAGGTCCCTTCCAGTCCAAAGCATTCTATGATTCTACAACATGTAAATCCCCAGGGACTCCTGGCTATGGAGCACCCTGTAAAAACACTCTGTAAACACTGAAAATGAACTTCTTTGACCAGTCAGGGCTCGTGTCTTGTCATCAGATGAAGTACTTACCACCTCAGGAGAGGGGCTTCAAAGTCCTTTCCACCATCGGCACATTTTTAAGACACATAGTGAGGCTCACGGGCCACCTTAACTCCAGGGACAGATTTAAAGAGAGTTGTTTTCTGCAAGAGAGGCAATACTCTCCTCCTTTTCCAAAAGGAATGAAAACTTGCTTAAGAGACATACCACAACCCTACAGACTCCAGTGAACCTGGTCACACCAGACCAGCTCGTGATTATTGGAAATGACAGAATGAGAGATCTCCTCAAAATCAATCCGGTCCAGGAAACATCACTATTACTAGTTCAGGACTGTGGTACTGAAAATGAAAGAATTCTTCCGATTCAGATCTCACCTCAGTCTTAGTTCCTGGATGCAGCTTAAGGGTAAATCCCTCTCCTGATGTAACTAAGGCACAGCAACTTTTGACCTCAAACCCGCGGCCACCGTCTTGATTTCTCTCAGTGGAGCTACACTGATCTTCTAACAACAGAATTCAGCTTTAGCTCTGAGAGCAACAAATCACGCCCAAAGCCTTCCAGTTACAGTGACACCTGCCTTTGCTCCTTCCAAAAGCCGGCAGTGGAAGGGAAGTCTGATTAGTTTATCACTCATAGCTTGCTTACTCTTTTTTTCTTTTTTTTTTTTTTGCATTCCACTGAAAGATGAAAGTGTTTCCATGCAGCAGCAAAACTTCAGTCATTGATATCAACTTTAATTACTGCCTGCTCCCAGATAAATTTGCTGGCTAAAACCAAATCAATACTTCCCCCCCCCCCCCCCCCCCCCCCCCGAACCTTTACAGAGAAGTTCTTAATTCTTCCTTTTTTTTTTTCTTTTTCATTTTTTTAAGTGACATTTCCCCCGCTCATCTTTAAAAGAGTGTAAACCAAATCCTTGGCTGATTCGAGTCAATGTAGCTCCGCTGCAGACAAAGCCAGACTAATTTACACTGTACAGGGGATCTGACAATCTAATTTCTCTCCTGTTTTCTTTAACCTACGAAATGTTTCCAAATTATTTCAGTCTCTCATTAGTCTGAATCCTCTTGGATCTCTATGTTAGATTAAATATGGTCACTTTCATGAAAGAAGTGATTCATTAGTCCACGTGCATTTCTGAAACCGTCACAATGGAGCAATTCATTAGGTAAGATGGTCTCTGAGGAACTCTTTTTAAATTTAGCAGTTATTTATGCACATATCCACCCACTACACATAATGGTTTCTTACATTTAATATATATAGACAGGGTATTACATACATATGTACACATATGCATATATATGCATGTGTTAGATACAGAAAAGCAAATGGCTTATCTTGCAGGTAAGTACTTTATTTTTAAGGCATTAACAGAATTGAGATTTTCACTTTTACAGTAAAATCCACTTCAACCTGAAGGCCCAAGTTCACATGCCACTTGCCGCAGCAATGAGCAAAATGCAGACGGTGCATAAAGGCGACTGTAAAGCACTCAAGTTGGCCATGAACAGAAAGCTAGTCTTCAGTCTTCACCTTAACGCAGCTAAAGTCACATTACAGCTTCAACTGCAAGTGTTACTGAGGTCATACATAAGGTTTAAACTTCAAAGCTAGAGACATCTGGATAATTCTAAAACCTTGCAGAAGAGACATACCCAGCGATACAGTCTGGAGGCTGCCCTGCCACAGACTATGCCGAAGGACAAATTCCAGAACACAGGCTTTCTTCTGCACACCAGGCTGGGAGAGCCACATCCCAGAGGCATGAAAATTTCCCACTCTCTGTTGCTGTGGACCCTCCAGGGGTGGGTCACCATCGAAAGCTGTTGAGGAAAAAAGGCTCTTCCTGCTGTACAATACCAGCGTCAGTGACTGGCACGGTTCTGCCCACAGGTAGATCTTGTGGACTTCTTGCAAATGGGAAAAGAAAGCTTCCCCCCCAAAAAAAAGTAAAAGGGCCCTTAATTCAACCCACCCTCCCTGCAAATGCATTGAATAGAAGAAAGTCAACTGACAGAAAAAATGTGTTTGTTTATGGCTCAGAAAAGCAAGCCTGCAAGAGCACAGCCCCATCAACTGTGGTGGTCTGTGCTGAAAAAGGAGACCATATTGCTGAAACGGGTGTGTTTTATTACATGAAAGTACTTACTATAATACTTTTACTATGGAAATAGCATTTAGCTCCAGTCATACAAAAGAAAAGGTAACAAACATGATTATATTTATTCTATTCAGGAGAAAACAAACACATAATTCAACACAACAAAAGAATGGCTAATGCAATTGAAGCTTACTAATGCTTCACTGCAAATCCCCCAAAGAATCTGCTACAGCTTTATTACAATTTCCTCTAAAGCCTTTCTGCCTTACTATCAGTGCTACAGAGATGGTTTTCCTCAGTGCAGAGTTAGATGTGTTGATAACAAGAGAGACTATATTTATTACTAGATAAATAACAACCATTTCCATCGCCACATGCACAGATATACTCACATCTTAGTCTAACTATGCACTTAAATTCCATTAAACTCAGACTTTTTATTGACAGGTTAGGCTGGAAAGGCACGGGGCATGTTTTCACAACATTCAGTTCACAAAATTCTGCAGACTGAGACCAAGAAGTTGAAAGATGCTTCGAATTTCAGCCCCCCACTTTTCCAGCACACCAGGCACAGAAGTTGCTTCCTTCGGGAACCGGCGCACAATCGGGTCACCTCACCTTTGTTCTTAGCTACAAAGAATGGAAGATGCTAAGCTTAATTGACAACCGGAGTTCAGACTGAAGCTCCACCACATTCAGACCAGACACAGAAAGAACTTCACGACTGTCTTATTTTCTTCTATGGACTCTGCCTTTATGGCCTGGCACTGTTTACAGTGTGTTCTACTTGCAGGCATGCTTTTGTTAAGCATTAATTAGGCATTCGAGAAGGAAAAAGGGAAATAGCCAAGCTCTGATAACCTTTCAAGCTCTTGAAGAAACTATCTTTAGAAAAGAGGTGGAGAGGAAGCAGTCACATGCAAAAGACAGTAAGTGACCTTTCTGAAGTCCCAAAGGATGCTAACAAGGTTTACCATCATATTCAGGATTTTAGCCACATGACACCTATAAGACACTACAGTGAGTCAGGTGTCATCGGCTGTCACCAAACCCACCCATGAGACATTTCTGAAGACTACTTGCCTGTCTTTTTCCGTCTATTTTTTGTAGTTTCTACAAAGGCTCTTCTACAGAATAGCAAAAAGTCACAGAAACTAGGAGAAAACAAGATTTGGAAACCGAAGCTTAGATTACTGACAGCTCCATGAAGGCATGCTAAAATTACAGCAGTCACGGCTGTAGAAATTACAACAAAATGCAAAGCAGCCTCAGGAGGAAGAAAGTAACCAGAAATTGCAAATTCTCTTACGCAAAGACTTATTTTCTAGCATCACATTTAGAATAGTGATACATGAGTGTGATCAGAGTGTCTACATAAGACTGCAACTTAATGCTGGTAATAAATAATGGCACACAAAAGCACCGAATGCTGAAGTACATCCTTACAGGCACAGCACTTCTGCCTCCCTTTAAAGCTGAAGGGAACTGATGGGCTGTGTAACAAGGTGAGGTGGTAAAGCCCCCAGGAGAAAGGTTTAAGCCATGTCTAATGGCTGCTGCCTCCAGGCAAAGTCTGAACTAATCAAGTGATGAATGGCCCCTGGGTGCCAGAGCATCCGCGGCAGCTCAGTCCCCTGATCATTTCCCCCAGTTCCTCCAGAACGGGACACGGATTGACGACAGCAGCACCATACAGCTCAGGGAACAGTATGTCCTGTTCCCCCTCCTCCCTCCACCCAGAAGAGGCTGCAGGTTTTACTTATTTTTATTTTATTTTGATAATTTTGAAGTGTACGTGAACCTGGAATGATGGCAACATCCCTCCTGGCCAAAAGTCACAGCCTACCTAGATTGCCTATACGATGCTCAACATTTCCACTGAATTGTGCATCTTGGCCCTTGCTTAGGCCATGATAAAGTGCTGCTTTGTTATAGAAAGCATATAGAAAGATGGAACTGGATCCACCACTTTGGATATTTATATAAAACAACTACATTTCCCATCTTTTTAGCAGACAGAACCATTTTGAACTATCACGGTCAAGACTGTTTTACTCTGTAACTTCCAACTGCAGCAGGGTGACAGTAAGACTAAAATTCCTGTTGAAAAGGGCTTAGCAGAACCATCTGCTTATTTACTCTAGATATTAATTTAGCATGAAGTCCAAAATTGACGAAAAGCTGCATAATGGCTTTAAGCCAAATCCACAGAAGCCACTTTGTCCCTAAACTCCAGCCTCAAACCTACTCTAAATTCTTTAAGCAAGGGCCTTCTTGTGTCCTCTCTACAGAGAGCACCAAGCCCAGCAGCACCCTGAAACACGGCACCGCTCTCAGCCATTTCTAGCATTCAGCACCGCCTCCTACCACCCACCAAGTGCCAGCAACTCGAGAGCTAATGCTAAACCATGGATTCTTCCTCAACGTCTAACCTCAAGATCTGTTTTTGCAATAATACCTAGAGCTGAGAAATAATTTGAACAAATAATACATTTTAAGGCAGTACTTCCATCAGCTTCAGCGTGTTTACAGGAAACAAAAACGAGGTTTTATCACTGCTCATGCAGAGCTGGCCAAGAACAAGCCGGAAGCCTGCTCCATCATGTAAATCAGCTGCATCTCAGAGTTTTGAAAAGCAGACCAAAACCAGTCCCTCATTTACACTCAGCACCACAGGACCACATGTCAAGACTAGAAAGGATGGATAGCATCCTTAGCCTCCCTCAAAGTAGCACACAACCCTTTTCTCTCTGGAACATCTCTGTCTGACAGTGATTCAACGTGGTCATTTAGCAGCCTCTTCCTTTGCTTAAAAATTACCATGACAAGTATGAAATAGTTTCGTTTTCTAACCTTCGGCTACTACCACGAGAAAGTAGTTTCCCTTCCTCCTTGGTATAGCCACACATGTTTATATAGTGACTGTGTCTGCTTTCATCATCTTTTACATTCATCTCCATGGCAATTTTCTTTTCCAGACCTTGTTAGCTGCCTTTCTGGGAATTTGTTTCCAATCTTGTATTTATTCAGAACTGGCATTCCCCTTCACATGCGACAGCTGCTGGAAAATTATATATATCCCATTAGCAAACAATACAACAATGTCTGAAAAATCTGTCCGTAAAGCTTGAAGAGGTTTGCTGGAAATTGGGATTTGTTTTTTTTATTTTATTTTTTTTAATTTAAACTCTCCAATTTCTGAATACAGACAGATTCTAGATATAAAGGGAAAAGGTTTTTCTGAAAATTTTTCTTTGTGAAAGGTGCTTTGGTAGGTGGGTGAGATAGACTCCAGGGCATCTGCAAAGCTGCTGCTCCGTTTTGTCAAGTTGCTGCACCCCTCCTACCCAAACCCTTGCATATTTGCTCAACTTTTCATTCAGAAAGAATGAGCAGAACCCTTCCCATTAAGGGAAAAAGTTGCTTCCACTCCCTCATTCCTAAGCATGCTCTTGTGCCAGAAGTAATGGGGGCGAGAGAGGAAGAAACCTCCCCAAGAATCACCTCCAACACCATCCAACAGCCACCTCTGTCGGTCAGGACCTAAACTGCCCTCTCCCAACAAACACTGCAGTGCACACAAACCAGACTCTGCCTCCTCCGTTCTAATAGCAGCACTGAAGGTTTGTTCTTAGGGGTTAGCCTCCTAGAATAGCTTACTCAATCACAAAAATTGCTTCTGTGCTAAACTTAAGCTGCCAAAACTTAAGCTTTAGAAATAATTGTCTATGTCTGACACTCGCAAGTGCCCGTGCTCAGAGAGGAAACTACGTAAATACACCTTCCTCTGAACTCTAGCAAAAAAAAAAAAAAAAAAAAAAAAAAAAANATAACAATTTCCTTGAAATTAGGCAGTACAAGGAGGTCAGATGAAAGCAGGTCCATCAGCAGTAACCAATACTTCAGAGCTCAATCTTACCATCTTCAACACAAAGTGCACGGCAGGCTTTTTACAAGATGGTGGCGTTCGGGCATCTCAGCTAACAGATGTACAAGAGCAACTTTGCTGTAAAAGATGGAATAAAGATGTACTTGTTTTGCTGGATGCTTAAAGCAGGAAGAGAACACCCAGAGAGGACCGTGTTGTGTGATGATTTTGTGTTATTTTCTGTCTTAAGTCCGGAAGGGATAAAGATATTCCACACTGCAGCCAACTTAAAACCACTGGAGCTGGAAAAGGAGTGAATAACTTCATCTTCCTCCCACTGAGCCCACTGCACCCCCCTCTGGACACCCGCACGGGCACTGGACTCTGCAATCACCCCATCTCCCACTCCCGTCGGGGGGGAAACTACAGTACCAGGGAGATGCACAGAGGAGACAGAGGACACACCTGGACTGTCCCAAGTCCCCCAAGCAAACCATTTAACTGCCCTCAAATCAAGGGCTTAGCTGTTTAGTATTTAACAGAAATAAAACCTGATCTTAGCTGAGCACCGTGTCATAAGCCATCACCAAATACAAGAATGAGAAGTTACCCCGCGCTGGGGTCAGATCTGTTCTGCATTTCCCACTCTCCTCTGCAAGGTCCCTGGGACCTCAGAGAAGATGCTTTCACGGTTAGAGAAGGCTCTGTGACTTACAGGGCCAGGACTCAGCTTTTCAGCCACGAGCTCCCTGCAAAAATATGTCAAGTCATTTGATTTGAAAACTTAATGGAAAAATACTTCAGCAGCATCGTATCATTGTCAGGAGAAGTACATGCAATGCTATATCTACACAACTGCAACAAGAGCATGCCACAGTTACGGCAAGAGCTGTGGTCAACAGCAGCAGCGATGTGCGAAGGCAACTACACCCACACGTAACTGCAGATCACAGCATCGGAATAATGCACACGCCGAAGGCAGCACATTCCAATAAGTCCCCCTTGGACTTATGGGCACCCCTTTTGCACCTTCCTATTGAAAGTGAAAATGCGTCTGTCTCCAGTATAAACCATTAATATTTTATGCCTGCGAAGAGGTTGCAGGGGCAGCGGGAGAAAAAAATTTAATTACTCTCCAAGGTCATTCAAGCAGACTTGGCAAATGAGGCCTCCCCGAAGATTCATAAAACTGAAGTACACACGTCCTGTATATTATAACTTCAGAAAAAGAGAGAGAGATCAAATATTATTAAAGCTCTGAGTGAGAGCTATAAAAGGCAGGAAATCCAGTGTTAAGTCAAACACTGGATCAAATTCAAAAGGAGTAGAATGGAGGAGGAAAGAGATACAGATAAGGATTGTTTCCAACTGTGGAGCATGTTTACCTTATTAATTTCGGATACTCCTATCCTCTGATCAAGGTGCTTGGGATTGGGCAAAAATTAAACAAAAGCTAGGCACAGTTCCCAGAAAAACGGCCTGGGAGCACTATATCTTCCACAGACAGCCCATCAGTAAATCTCTGTTTTACACAGAAGAGGTCAGTATATAATTACCTACGGCACCGAAAGGGGAAGCGGCCAAGGTGACACAAGAGGCCGATGGCCCAGAGCCCAGGTCCCCAAGCCCTAAGCCAGTGCTCTTTTCTCATGTGCAATCTGCTTAAAAGTCTAGATGTGCCGGAGGTAAGACCTTGTTCTGGAAAAGTCATATATACACACTGATTTATTTGTTCTCATGTTTCCTGTATTTTATAGAGTACATAAAATAACCCCGTCCCAAATTTCTTCTAGGTCCAGAACTGTATTTAACCAGAGACCAGGGGTTGGAGAACAGACCAATTCAGCATATTAATACCGAACATTTCAGGAGTTCCTCACCATTTACCAATGCATCAACTGCATCAGCCCCTTCCAGTCACCTGTGAACCAGCTCAACTCAATAGAGCATCAGGCACGAAGGCGTCTCTCCGCCCAGCTCCCCTCAGCTTCCTCCTCCCTTCTCCAACAAGTACATCAACCCTGTCCTTACAAAAAGCAAGTCCTTTCCAGACCTCCTTCCTTCTTTTCAGAAGGGCAGCATTGCTGTTGCTCTGTTATGCTAATAAACAAAAGACAGGCAACAAAAAAAGATTATCTGTGGAATCACCGAGAGGAATTTTTATGAGGGAGTAAAGATTCAGTAATGATGATGTTGAAGAAGCAGCCGTTTGTGCAGAGCGGTCCCCCCGGTAATTTCTACAGTGACTACAGAAGTATAATATATAGGATTATTGCAGGAAAATCTCTCATAACGAAGCAGATCCTTAACTTGGTTTGACATTGTCATTTTACACCACACTATTTAACGCGAGACCTGCAAAGTAATAAATACTTATTTTGCCAGGATATCAAAGCCCTGTGAGAGGTGCCAGCTACCAGCTAAAGCAGCAAATTAAGTTAAATTCGCATTTGTGCACTGAATACCACATTGTCCTCGTGGCCTCTTTAGAAAGAAAAGGAGTTACCTGCTTAAACCCTACAGGAAGGTTTGAGATTGCTTTCACTGATAAACTAATGCTTGAGCTTTATTGTAATCCACCAGCAGAGACAAGACAGCCCCTTCAGCAACGTTCAGTCAATGAAGCTATGGATGAGGTAAGACTTATTTTCCCCCTGTGCTCACCCCAACACTTTCCTTCCCAAGCCAACATTAATGGCTTCAGCTCTGCCTGTCAAGACATCTTGAAGAGGTGCTTGCAATATCATGTATATTTACTTAGCAAGGAACTGAATAATTGGAGCAGAAGAGCATAGAACAAGCCTGTCCCTATTCTTTTTGGTGAATTATTCAAACAAATCCATTTTCAAGGGGCTGATGTAACAAAATAGTTTGTTGTCAAGAGAATTCCAAGCATTTGATCCAAGTAAATAAATTATTGTTTCTGAGGATCAAGTGGCACATTCTCATGAACAAAGTGAGGGCTCCTGTGTCTATCTTAACATGCCAGCACACAGAGTAACTCTGTAGAACTACTTCAGAGATTCCCTTGGTGAAAGCCTTCCAAAAAGGAAAACAAACTCATTTTCAATTCCATCTGCCACTGTACTCCCATCTTCAATCAGTAAGATATTTAGAGTTAGGCTAAGCAAGTTATCAGTGATGCTTGCTGCCTCCTTAGACAAGAGACCACACCTCGCTGGCTGATGCGCTCCAGCCTTTGCACGGCCCTAGAAAAGGCTGAACGCGTGGAGGAACCAATCCGTCCTCCGGAAATCCATGGGTCTCCAGTGGGCACCTGCTGATTTCACTTTATTTCCACTCTCTGCGTGCCACCTCTACTGATAAACGAGAGCATTTGTTCTCAGGACTTGCCAAGCTACAGACTTCACATGCAACGCTTTCATCTTAAGAAAGATCAAAGTTTTTCTACCGCATCATTCCTGCCAAAAACGTTATGGTATTAACTTCATCAAGAGGAAGAAAGGTCTGGATATTGTTGTTGCAGTATTAAGCATCCTCAAGTACTCAAAGCCATGAGCAGGTTTTGAAGAAAAAAAGTCTCAATGGGCTTCGGAAAACACCCACAACTAGATTGTTGTTGGTATCGTTTTATCCTGCAAACCACAGCATTATAAACCAATCTCAGCCCTTGGAAATCTAATGTCCGCAGAAGTCATTTTACTTGTTGAATAAGCTGCAGTTAAGAAAACATTGCAAAATTATCATAAAAATCTCCATAATGTGAACACTTCCTATTACAATCTAGACAGTCCATCAGGACAGACCTCGTGGCTACAGGCACTAAGCAATCACAGTGACACAACCGGCCATGTCCCCAAAGAACTTATTTTCCACAGACAAAACAAGAAAAGTAGGAAGGGAATTAGCCAAGGTCACACAAATGGATTACAGCAAGCTGTGTGTAGCAGGAGTAAACCAATAAACTTTAGAAGTCATGTAATGTATGGAATATACAGTCCAGCTATGCAACAGTCCTGTGAAAGGCATCTGATGTTTATAAAATACTTTGCTCAATCAGAAGTTTGGAGGAGGGAGGAGGATTTGTTAATTTACGTTGCTTCACGCTGACTGCTTAATATCAATGGATTTAGCTTGCGTCCGTTCTAGAGTTGGACAGAAAGAGTAACAGAGATTTAATTGGCATGAATCCCACAGCAGCCTCTGCCAGGAACAGCTGCTCTCTGTCTGGGAGAAAAGCCATTCTTTTTCCCAGAGTCCTACAGAATCAGGACATAAAGGTCTCAAAAAACCCTGTGTGATGCACTTCTTACCTTAGAGGCTGCCTCAAGATTTAGGGGTAACACACCCACCACACGTACACACAAAGAAAGAGGCTTCGGAGAGGAAGCCTTGCTTCGCATCCTGGGTGTAGGACGCCCGTACAAAGAACACGGCTTTGTAGGGACTATCTGCACAACTCGGCTGTCAGGGCTGCGTACAGACATGGGCACACGCCACTAATGGAATCTTCTGAAGATTTGCCTGAGCACAACTAACCATCCATGTAGGCGGAACGCCCTGGGGGAAGGCAAAGACCAAATCCCTCCACACGCTTCCACACTCCTCATTTGCCTAGGTAGACTCCTATAACATACAGTACAGGAGAACTTCTTGAATGGTTAAGAGTTTCATCAGACACACGCCAAGGTCAACCAAATGTTGCCTTATGTCTAAATTAATTGTATCATCCATAATGATAATTGAAAATGATTGATTCTGGGCAGACCTGACTGCCACATAGCTCTTCAGTGTAATTCCATGGGGAAACCAGTGTTCTCAGAGAATCATAGAATGCTTTGGGCTGGAAGGGACCTTTAGAGGCCCTCTAGTCCAACCCCCTGCAGTGAGCAGGGACACCTTCAGCGAGATCAGGTTCCTCAGAGCCCCGTCCGACCCGACCTGGAATGTCTCTAGGGATGGGACCTCCACAACCCCTCTGGGCAACCCGTTCCAGCGCTTCACTGCCCTCAGTGTAAAAAAACTTCTTCCTTATGTCCAGCCTAAATCTACCTCCTTTAATTTAAAACCATTCCCCCTTGTCCTGTCACCACAGGCCTTGCTAAAGAGATTGTCCCCATCCCTCCTATAGTCCCCCTTTAAGTACTGAACGGCCACAGTAAGGTCTCCCCGCAGCCTTCTCTTCTCCAGGCTGAAGTGGGGGGATAAAGGGTTGGACAGGGAGTGCATAGACCTCGCACTAGGTTGCTACTGCGGATGACTTTGGAAAGCAGCAAGATCTCCTGCCAGGTGCTACACAACCTGGCACTGACCGAAACAGAGAACTCTGATTTATTGTCTAGCACCAGTGTCTACAGCACCTCCTCCTGACTGGGACCTGCCTGCGACACCTCGGGGAACACAGCCAATAGTAGCTGGAAGGCCACGATCTCTTCTCAGCGTTTAATATTAATCACAGCTAGTAGAAATGCTCCTTTTGTCAAAGAGCAGTGGGCTGAGAACTGGGGCTGGAAGGTAGCGAGGGTTCTGGCTGCTCCTGCTGCTCTGCACAAAGCCCTCGGTGACAGCAGTGCTCACACCAACACCTTTTCCCTGGATTACAGCAAAAATGTTCACACAGAGAACCCTGATGCCCGACCAGCGATGGTAGGGAGGCTGGAGGGAGGCAAAGACGTGCAGTTGCCACCTTTCAACGGGGCTTGCCAAAATTGGTACAGGAATTACCCCCAAATATCACCCCATCAGCTCGAGACCTCACTAGAGCTACCCTGCTGAACTGAGATTAGGGCTGGTTATCAGGGAAGCCTTGAAAGATTCAGCTCACCCAATGCCTAGATTCCAAGCTATTGCATACACAACACACACACAGCCAGCCATTCAAGTCAGCAACTCTTCCATATACTAAAAACCTCATTCTCTATTTTCAGTCATCCGGTTGTACAAACATGGTCCCCCACACAAGTACCCCAAGCCAGTCATTTCAGTAGGTACCTAGACATCACCATGACAGATGAAAACAGCAAAGACTGACAGGTTTGGTTTTCTTCCAAGTGATAATTTCTGTTCTTTTTCTAAAAGCAAGAATCCTAGGTCTCCTTCCAGCACTCAAAGTTCTTCTGTACTCCTGAAACCAGCTGATGATAAGACCAATGCCCCAGCCACAAAAGTATGTTCAGTTGACAGAAGGCCTAGAAATTCCTTGGAAGAAATCCACCCTTCATCACTGAGATTTTTTTCCCTCTCCTCTCAGTTTCCTGTTATTAAAACAAAAACGGTACTATTTTATGGAGCCCTGGACAACTGTAGGTGAATACTCCCGAGAACGCAGTTGTTATGGACTAAGTATATCTTGTCAATGTTGGGGGGGGTGTGGTGGAATCAACACAAGAGAGTAACTGGGGAAAAAACTGTTAAAACTGTTTATAAAATGTACAAAGTTTCAGCAACTTCGTCTACCTGTTGGTATAGATCAACCTTC
Organism: Sula dactylatra; assembly: GCA_013389905.1. Lineage (NCBI taxonomy): Eukaryota > Metazoa > Chordata > Aves > Suliformes > Sulidae > Sula > Sula dactylatra. The sequence continues at coordinate 97,564 of WEKW01027079.1, forward strand.
ATTATGACAACTCTATTGAAGTGCAGTTGAGTCATTTAATATTTGCTGTGTCACAGTTAAATTATCAACAAGCACAACGGGGAATGGATTTTTACAGCCACAAGATTAAATTACACAGCCTGACTTCATTCCCAGGAAGGACTGTCTCTCATAAAAGGCACGTCTCTAGTTTCAACAAATAACAGGTGCATTAAAACAAAAATCAAGGCGTTTTGCCTGTTCTGTTGACAAATATTACCCAACTATAAAACCCAAACCACAGTGGGCATGAGAGAGAGGTGACCTCACTACCAAGGAAAAAAACCAGGTGGCGTATTCAATCCAAACACAACCGCTATCAAGAAGTATTCCTGAGATCAGGAATTGAATCAGGATCAGATTGAACCTTTGTTATCTTACCCACCAGCATCTTATCTGGGGATTCACAGCACTTCAGCTCTGCAGCATTTACATACAGCATTTAAAATAATTCCTCCAAAATAAACTGCTTATCAGTTCCACGATGCCCCTTTCCCTCATTTACAAGACAGCTTTTTTAGGCTGTCCTTCGTTTTCCCCCAGACGTAACACATCAGAGCTGTACTTCACGTGAAGAGAAGCTGCGTCTCAGGTGCAATAAGTAAAACGCTCGTGACAAAGCTCAAGCGGTGTGAGCCCACGGCCGACCCGCCGGAAGCACAGGCAGCCACAAAATCAAGGCGGTAAAGCGAGCGATCAGCCTCACACCTAAGCACGACACCCCACAAAATTATTTCACGTTAGCAACTCAGCGAGAGAACAGGACACAGTCACGACATTTATGATCCTGATAACCTGGCAAGATGATGTCCTTGGTGATGCCATCAAGAGAATGCAGTAAAATTAGCATCTTCCCGTGAATCAACCCAGGGTGAAAAGGAGAAAGACCTTAATACCTTCATCTGAGTATCAGCCAAATATACTTATGTGGGGGAGGCGAATCGGAGCGGTGCGGGAGATGTTTAATTCTCGTTGAAGTCAACAATGCGCAGCCCATTTGACACCAGCCTGTCCATCATATGAAGCCACTCCTGCATTCGATCCTTTGTCAGAGCACAGATGCAGAGGTCAAAAAAAAATCAGGAGAGCCCTTGCTACCTTCCCAGGCACCCCGGGGTGGTCAATAACAATAAAATATGCCTACAGAGCTTTTAGCCTAAAACCCAATTCTCCAGGCGGTATCATGCAGTTACTCTTTAATAGCATTTTTTTATGGCATGGAAGAAAGAACTTAATATTGCAATTACTTCATTTAATACCATGTAATGGCTGAACAAGCTTGTCAGCTACCTGGAATAGAGAAAAGGCAAACTATAGTATAATTGCATTAAAGTGGAAAACATGAGTAACTACTCATATTAAAAAGGATCAGAAATAAAAAGGCAACATAGGGTGAATTACAGAGAAAATAAATAGTTTATGACATGCAGCTGAAGATCTGGCATCTTTCAGCAGCTTCTTGAAAGCCAATTCAGCACATGAGAGACCATTCTCCTCCCAGTCACCTCTGCTTGCCACAGTCAGGACCAACAAAGGGGAAAAAAGGACAGAGGAGGGTGTTGAAAGCGTACACTTCACAGGGCCTGCAAAGGGGATCAACTGGGTTCATGCACAGCGTTAGCACATCAAGGACAAGGCACCTCAAGAGAGATGATCTTCCTGAGACGGAGTCAGAGGTGGTGCATTGCAGCACCCATGTCCGCTGCAAGTGTAACGCCAGCGCTTTGCATTTTGGCAGTCCGGCAGCCCAAGGTCTTAAAGTTGTTTAACCACCACCACCCCGGTTAAACAGCCCTTCTGCCAGGTGCAACAAGACCACACTGAGCTCCCAATTTTATGGCAGGAAAAAGCAAACTGGGGGAAAAAAAAAAAAAAAAAGGCTACGCTTTGGAAAAATATCTGTGATGACCCTCAGAGCACTGGTAAAGGCAAGCATGCCACTGCACGATTTCATGCGTTCCTGAGGGTACGTACTCCTTACTCCAGCTTGCAAAAGCCGAAAATCAAGTCTCCCAGGCTCTGGAATTAAAGCACGATGATGATGGCTGACACTTTCAAAGGCTGCAGTGAAAGCGCCTTACCTTAACAAGACAAGAAAAGAGCAAAAGGGGCAAGAACATGTCTTATTGACTTTTGCTTTGCTAACTTCTGTGCAGGAGGAAAAGCAGCAATATTTGCCACCACTGAAATACCTTATGCACCAATATTTTGCTAAGAGGACCTATGTGCATACCTCAGCTGAAGAGAAAGATATTCTGATTAAAATTAAGTCTTTGACCTTAGCTTTACACAACTGAGAATACCTGTATATCTAATAAATGCAAAACATTCACCAAAATATCATCAGATTATGAAAAGTAATAGATTACTTCTATTTACCTTGTGACTTTCAGATAATGTAACTGCATTGGGACCTTTTTCTGTAATCACAAATCAGACTACGAAAGACTCCAAGAGATGAAGCTTTTAAAAGTATGTCTAGATTCACACTATAATTATGAGAACCAACGAAGAAAGACAGCGCTAAACCTTTTACTTGCTTCTGCTCTTACATAAATGGTGAGCCTTCAGACATTACACAACTTTTCTTCTCCCTACATACTTTACATAGATCCTCTACACCTTAGCACGTCTGATCTTTTCAGCTGAACTCTCAAATGTCAACATTCATTTACCTTATAATTAACATCATTACGAGCAGTGACATTTTTCTCATCTTCTTGCTTTTTCGAGTCTTGATAGTTTCTGTCAAGGAGCTGTTTTCACGTTCAGATTTTTAAAGAAATAGTAAAAAAAAAAAATGTTATTTCAAATTAACAGCTAATGCGTATTGCAAAGATTACTACTGATGAGGCAATAACTTTGAGCACTGCTGGAAGCACTCTGGCAACAGCTTTACCTTTACATTAAGTGCAATTCATGTAGAGCCTTCTACTTTTGTTAATTTTCCTGTGTTGCCTTTTATGTTATTCCTTCCAGCATGAAATTTTCACCTACCATGAAAAATGGGAACCAATTTCATACTTTAATCAACACTCATTAACTAATAGGCAGAAATGCAAGGTCTTAGATGAGTGAGCCATTTCAGTGGCCAAAACCTGTGAGGTTTTTTTGGTTGGTTGGGTTGGGTTTTTTTAATGAAACATCAAATACTAGAAAAACAATATTATGTATTGTGTTGTATACAAGTTTTATAGATTCTACTCTTCAGTGGAAATCAGAGCAGGTCCACAACAAAGATCATCTTCTGCCAGGACTGATGGCAAAATCTCTTCTTCACCATTAGGTGTCTGCAGTCTCAGGACGAATTTCTAACTACTGCACTGACTAGATAACGACAATAAGCAGGTATCTCAGAACAGCCAGAGGCCTTGTTCAGGTTCAGTTAAGAAAACAGACAAAACCCCACTTTAATGAACAATTTCAGGATGCCCTTATATATAGTCATATGACAAAACAAATACCACCACCCCAACCACTTTGCAGTCTCCTGACAGATCTAAAAATCATTTTACACAGGGAGACACATCAAACACTCAGCAGGTGTGAATGGGTTCAATTCCCACATCTTCCACGAATTCTTGGATTAACCTATGCCCAGGGTTCTGCAACAGTTTTCCACCTCGGAGGTGCTCGTGAGAATCAGGCAAAGCAGCTTCCACCAGAGACTACCTCAGTAGCCCAGCAAAGGGAGGGCCAGCTTGGAGCAGAGTGCGCTCAAAGGGGTTTTAAGCAGAAGAATCTCATTCCACATGCCAGCTATATTCATGTACTGAATGCACATACTAAAAAACTAGTCTGAAGAAAGTAAGACTGATTTATTCCTTTCTGTTAGCTCACTCTGCTCATCAGAACACCTACACGTCACTACAAGCGTGACAATTGGACTTCGAAAGTAAGGAATACAATGCTATTTTGAAGGCAAAAAAATCCCACCTAATTTGCAAGAATATGCTTTAAACTAGCAGTAATGGTATTCACAACTTCAGTGATACCCAAAGGAGTTCCTGCAAGAACGGCGCTACCTTACGTCCCAACTGCTTTCCAGGCAAACACCATTAAGAAACAGCAAAACCAGCAAACCAGTGTCTCACCTAGAGATGAGAAACAAGAGCGAAGTACTAAGAAAGCGCTGACATTTTACCCACGATGAAATTATCTTTGGTTTTGAAAATACCCTAATTAAGTCTTCTGATTTTTTTCAAGCTACATCAGACACTTGCGGTGCCCCGTCACGTACACCCGCACAGCCTCTCCCCCAAACCCTTCAAACTCGTGACCCACAGGCGCTGCCCAGGACGGCGTGTGGATGCCAACGACAAGGAGGAGGGCAAGAACTGTCCCTCAGGAATGCAACAGCACGGAAGCTTCCGTGTCCTAGGGCCAAGAGGGGAATTTATCCTGAAACAGAGAGTCAGGCTGCTAGCAGAGGCAGAGCAGAGCTTTTAGGTGAACGCTGTCAAGTGAAAACAAAGACTGGAAGCTTGTCAAGGCACAGAGTATCTTTCCTATTCTGCGCTTGAGCTTCCCTCAGCAAAACACAGAGGAACTCAACGTACCTTGCTAAGTTATCAGGAAGGGACAGCCATTTTTACGTTACAGCTCCCTATAAACTCATATCAGATAACTTCTTCTCCTTCATTGTGATGTTCCTGACATATACGACAGCACTGGAAGGGGGGCAGCAACAACCTTGCAACCATTCCTAGCTGCCGGCAACTCCAGAAGCACTAAAGCAAGTGTAAAGTGTTTTCCTTAGCTGAAGGAAAAAGCCAAGCTGTGGACAGCGAGATACAGGACGTGGCCGAGCAGGCACCACGCCGCAGGAACATCGAGCTGTCACCTCCAACAGACAAACCGCTTGCGGGGACCGAACCAGGGAACCGAAGATGCTGAAACTGTTCGTTATTAGCAGCACATACCACATTTGTGAGACACCCCCCCCCCCCCCAATTTTTTTTTTTAATCTGTATTTCAAATCTGGTATTTTAAATGCATTAACAGTTCTCAACATGTTTTACACACATGAACCCTCTACACAGGTGTGGGTCTGTTTCAGGTGCTTTTTATAGGCTCTCGCTCATCAGATAACGCTTCCCTTTCTTGACTGAGTAATTCCAACTACTGACATTTGTAAAAAATAATATTTTAAACAAATTTCATTAAATTAGTATGATCTTCAGGCTTAGAATTCATTGTCCACTTAACTGCACAGCCAAAAGCCTGCTTCTGCAAATACACAGGTCCAGCGGGACACTGCAGGGTTGGAAACATACTGGTGGCCAAGTTTCTCGGTGCTCAGCAATCTTATTCAACCACCGCAAGAGCACAGGGAAGATATTCTTTGCTTTCCCAAGGGAACATTCCTCCAGATTTGAGGGTAGTTGCAGACGGCTGTGAATCCGCTGCCTCTGCACAGAGAAGCAGGAGGAGAGCCGACGACAAAGACCCAGTCGAGCTTCGCTGCCTCCTCCGTGCTGAGCGAGCGCACAGCCTTCAGTCCAAGGGTCTGCTCCGACCCTGTATTTAGTCAGCACCAACAAGTTTGGGTTTTAATGAAGTTTGCCTTATTGGCTAAGTCAGCTCAAGTCAGGATGGAGCACAAGCCTTGTGGGTTGGCCTTCTAAAGAAACCGGGCCTGGGTGAGGACCAAGCGGCTCCTGGCTCTGCTGACGAACCCCAACCATGTTTCCCGGAGGCTGGGGAGGCTCCAAGTCATTAAGCTCTTCTAAGTCTCAAAAAAAAACCCCCCATCCGAAACAAAAACAAAGCCCAAACAAACCACAAAAAAAAACCCAACCCCACGCTGTGTGGCAGAGGGCAGATGCTCAATAAGCCACTGAGGAAGAAAGGTTTAACTATTAGACCCCAGAGCGAAGATCAGTGGCCACAGCCACAGGAAAAGCTTTGCACAAAACCACTGTCTTCGACGCAAACGCATCTGAAGTCGGGCTTTGCTGGGCTCTGCTGCCTGCAAATGATTTCTTCTTAACAATTACCATTTCATCTAAAACCCCCGCTAGTACAGAGGAAGTTACAGTAATAAAGCTACTTTATCACAGTATATTTGCCCACAGAGGCCCCACCGAAGCGGCAGCACATTAAACCCTACCACACCTCTCCGCGCTGGAGAGGAGAGGGACAAGATAGATGGTTGCGTCCCCACACTGGCACTGACCCGTGTTTATTCCAGCACTCTAATCCCAGGATTTATCCTAACAGAGTTGGCCTATTTTTATTAATTATGTAGGTAATTCAGGGACATGAGCAAATATTCTACTGAGTTCAGATTAATGGCCTCAATTCAAAGTGAATTTTATAAATGACCTAAACCAAGTGGGACACATACTGTCTCATGTGCATTTTAACACAATGCACTCCTTAAGGCAATTTTACTGAATATCATCAATTCCACATTTAAATGAAAGTCCTGGGGAAGATCTGGAAAGAACACAGATAAATGAGGCTAAATAAACCAAATCAGGGAAAGAGCAAAAGAGTTTTATTTGTAGCTGCTGAACTCTGGGTATTGGGGAATCTGAAAAGTCTCTTAGGCTGAATTACTGAGATAATAAAGCACCTGCTGAAGAGACCTCTGAATGCTGTAATGAAATTATTTCATTGCCCCAGAATAATCACAAATGCAGGTTCTCTTTTGAGAGCAAAGAAAACAACAGAAGGAAAAGCGGGATAGAAAAATGGAATGCAAATCAGCCTCTGCTCATAGAGAGAGCAAAAAAGGGCCACAACATGAAAGGAGCAAGCCTTATGCTACTACAAAACCGGCTGAGTTTGTTCCAATTTTATTTACTATTGTGGGGTCACTTGAAAACAACTGAGAGTAAATACAGAAAGGGAATAGACAAGCACAAAAGCACCATCACATTGAAGCACTTTGTCTAGGCTTGATTTTGCCACAAGCTTCTATGTAGCCTGACAAGTCATCTGCCCCTGACTCTGACATAATTAAACAGCCCGGCAATTACAAGTCCTACTAGTTGCAGTGGAATTATGCAATAAAAAAAGTTATCTGTAATACAGGGGCCACTCCCTACCTCCAAGTCTTCTGCTCCCCCATCTTCACCTTTCAGAAAGAACTTCTACAGAAGTAGAGTCTGTTTCATAATTTAATACTTACGCAATCCACCACATATGAATATTTAACACTACTGGGAACTTCAATAAGTCATCTTGTACTTACAATGAATGGTCAAAATTTCAATTTGTTTTATTCATACTCCTGTTCTTAGTCACAAGAATTCTGAAGGGGGCAGAAAAGCTAGTCATTTCCTGGGAACAACTGATTTAACCTTTTAAAAATAAGCAAACAAAACACAGGAAATTTCTTTCTTTTATTCCCACGCAAACCTGCAGAACCTTATTACATTTTCATTTACTGTAATGTAATTAATGAAGGCTTTTAAACTCTCAGAACCTTTCAAATTAATGAAAAGTCCACCCAAATAAATTAGACATGTAGTCCAAGAGCTGCAGATTTAAATTACAGTAGTTACCCTGACAGGAGCCAAGAAACAGCTGTCACATACAATTATTTTTAGGGCTGCTACTAAACCATTTTCACATTATGAGCTGCCACCTCTCAGCAGCTAACAGCAGCTTCACATTTTACCAGGACAAAAAAAAATTAGAGGCATCCAGGATCTCCTTGGGTATTGCACACATTTGTAATATACCGTGCGTTAAACGGCACTAAATCCCGGTGCTGGGGAGGAGCAATCCCAGGCCAGCAAAGAGCTGTTGCATCACCACAGCTATGACTTCATCCTAACCCTTTAGCCAATACAGTTACAAGAGGCAGATCTGGCTCTAACCGATTGGCTCTGGAACTTTGTGTCACAATCGCACCGCAAAGTCGTCACCACTGCACATCCCAGTGCGCTCCGGCAGCCACCCTGCCGGCCGGCAGCGCTTCCTCCTCCTCCTCACCATCATGCCGGGAAAGTAGCTCCATTCCAGAAAGGAGCAAGAACAGCCCAGCTCACCCCCACGGTACACACCAGCTATGGCTCGGCCAGCTCGCAAGCTCCAAGGGGGGAAGCGCAGCGCTCATCTGCTGTTCCACATCTCCATCAAGGTGGCCAGGGCCAGCCCAGAGCCTGCAACTAGTAGAGAGACTTCAAAGAATCGCTCAGGAACACGGAAGACCATGTCCAGAGAGAAAAGAAAGAAGGGTGAAGAGACGGCAAAGCATCACAAGACAAAGCATCCAAAGGAGAGAATGTCGAGTTGTCTACAGGGAGTGAGGAAAAGGCAGAGAAGGCAGCAGAGGAAAAGAGTTCGCTTCAGTAGAGCGAAGCAGCCACTACCTCCTTTCTTTCTCTTCATGGCGGAGCATCGTCCACAGCTTCAGAAATCAAATCCACACTGGACAGCGGTAGAAACTGTCATAAAGTTAGGGAAAATGTGGCACAAACAGCCAGAAGAAGACAAAGAAATGTACAAAGAGCAGGCTGCATGGCTGAGGAAGAAAAAACAAATGAGAAAAGCATAGGTCAGGGCACGAGCCAGAAACAGCCAGGAAAGGAGCTCACAGCAGAAAAAAATCCAAGCACAAAAGAGGAAATGAAGTCTCCGATGGTCTGCTTTGCTGATAACACTGTGACCCTCTGCAGTTTCACCTCGTCGCTTGTACAACAGCAGCTCTCTGTGACGTTTCAGTACAGCTCATAAGCCTTAGTAAAATAACCGCAAACACTAGATAACCGTGAGTTTTTAGACAGGGCAATAAATTCAGAATTAATATAGTTGGCTCCACATTGATGGCAACAGGAAGGTTTGTGCAGCCCAGAGATGGGTGTTTCCCACTTAACCACAAAGAAATAACAACTAGTCTTGTCTGCCTCCTTTCTCCTCTGAATCATGAGTTAAAACATGCTCCTTCCACAAAGGAGGAATTCTGGTTCCCTAACTCAGCAGGTCCTGAAGCCTGAGAGACAACAACTAATGCAGACTTGCCTTGGGGGAAACACAAGGCGCTCCCATCGCTGCCAGGGCTCTTTAGCTGGTGACCTGCTTGGCTTGTAGGTCCTGTCCACAGCACACACCGTACGTGCCTCAGAGGCGACCGGGTAGGTAGGACAGAGCGTGCTGCCGCCCTACATTCTGCTGCGGCCCCACACCCGTGAGCAGCTCGAGCTTCGAAACCTCTGATCCGCTTCAGACGGGAGGGTGTGGGAACCACAGCATCCTGCTCCCAGCTTGTGCGAGCGGCCGCACGCAAAGACCTGCCAGACAGCACCAGGTCTATGCAGTCATCGGGTAGGATGGGTCGTCCCCACAAGCGCCATTTAGACCTCAGCCCCGGCAAGGTTTGGAAGGGAAGAGGCGCAGCCACCAGTTGCCTCCGCTGAACGTATTTACCTTCCGGTGAGATTTACCGGTAGTTTCTGACACCGGTATAACTAACATGGCAAAGGACAACTGCACAGAGACCGCATGGATGGCTAAGAGTTTGGTCTTCACCTTGTTTGGGAGATTATTAACTGACTTAATATAACTTAATATATTAATATAGTACATTAATACATACAGCAATACGTAACTTCAAAATGCAGGGGGCCTCCTACACAACCGATCTAAACAATGACATGGAAATAAGCTTGCTTGTTTTGTTTTCAACTTTCAGCCTTTTGAACAGCAACATAATTTGGAAGGGATGGCAGTCTCCACTCAGAGGACAGGAATTACTGACAGCCAACTCTCTGCAGGTCAGAGAGGAGAGGACAGCCTTGGGAAGGTGCACAAACTCAGACCCCAAACCAGCACAGGCATCTGAACCTGCTGAAGGACTGGAGGACCAAGACTTGCATGAGGCAGGTTTCTCCTCCTGACCCCAGCCTTTCTACAGGTTCCTAAAGAGTCGCAGCCCAGTTCCACAGAAGGGTCAGTGCCTTTTTCTTTTCTTTAAACAACTCTGTCCCAAGTTCTTTCCTTTGGCTCAACCAAAGGGCAGCCTACATTTGATCCAGAAGACTAGGTCTGCTATAGAAAGGCCGATGGCCCATGCTATTTAGCAGCTAAAGTGAAATACCCAGCAAGCACTGCTTGGGGAAGAGATTTTCTGGCTCGTAATGACATTTGTGCAAAGTCTGCACTTTGGAGAGCAAGTCAGCTGCCTTCTAGGTTCTCCGAAGTCTTTACTCCCTGCATCTCATACAAGCCCAATGCTCCTCTCCAGCTTGTCTGGTCCACAAGCACAGTCTCTGTCACTCTGCTCCCTGCTCGTGCAGTTTTTAAAGTTTTTCTTTTTTTTTTTTTTTTCTTTTTCTTTCTTTTCAAAGAGAAAGATTAGCCGAAGAGAGCAAGGAAAGTGTTCACTCTTAAATGCTGCCTTGTGTATGAAACTGCTGCTGCCTCTTCCCACATGCCCTTGCCCCGGGTTTACTGGTCAGTTTTTTCTTAAGTCAAAATTTCACTGAAAAGTGCTGAAGTTTAACCAGTCTCCTCTCAACTCAAGATGAGGCTTCAAATCCATTTTCTCTCCCTTACATACTGCACACACAAAAGGAAATGCTGAAAGACTCAGTGAAAGCAGAATACTCAAAAACATTTCCACGTTGCCCAGGATGGAGCATGGCCTCAGCGTAACACGGAGTACCGTAGTTAAACGCCACCTTCTTACCTTCTGTGTGCACCAAGGGAAACACTGCAGCTCAAAAACTCACAAGCAAACTAGACTCCGACTATGTGCCTGTCCCTTATTCCATACACCAGATTTTATTAGGGTCTTAGCACCATCTACTGTAATACCTGGAGATCAAGTCAGTGGTCAGCAGCTCTCGCTGCTGGGAAACTTAAAAATCCAGGACATGGCCCTAGTAAGCTATCAGTACAAATGCTGACAATATTAAGTAAAAAATAATACTCTGCTATGACTTGGTAGCAGAGTGTTTAAGTGAGCAGGGACAAGAAATATCACTTTAATGGTTCTCATGACTGCATGGCCGCTAACAGCTTGACAGTACCCATCAATTAAAACCTATTCCCAGCTGCACTAGTAGTGGCCACAGCAGACTGTACAGCTATTGTTGTCACATTACAAATATGAAGTGGTTAAAAATGATGCATCAAAAGGCCCAAGATATTACCTATCCAATTATACTTTTAACAGCATCTGTGTCTTCCATTCCTCAACTTGCGTACTTCATAAACAACCGGCATTCAGGCAAAATCACGCTCTGTGAAGTTGGCACCAGGTTCCACTCCATTTAGCACATTACAGTCTGTTCATGAGTAATGTCTTCAAATACCTGCAAGTACTGCCTCAAAACATACACTTCTTTGCAAACACACACTCCAATAAACTCCCAGCACAGCTATTGCTACCAGCCTCTTCAGCTGAAATGCAATCTGAGAGGCTGAAGGACAACTCTGACTGCTGGCTCTGAATACACGATGAAATTCCAGTTATCTGCAGTGGGAAATCTTTTACCAATAAGAAGCAGGAGGGCCTGGAAAACACTACACCTGAAGTTGGTCAAGGTTTTCACTTCTGTTTTCACACTACTGGCTTATAGACCATAGATGAACAGAACTGTTGGAGCTAAGCATTAACACAGTGAAAATTAACACTTTTCAACACTTTTGGAGATGCCTGGAGATTTTCAAGGTGGAGGCAGTACCAGCAAAGAAGCTGTTGTCTTCAAAGAGCCCGTGGGCAGCCGACAGAGGAGGAGTGGTAAGCATACGGGGGGAACATATCTGGAGGCCTAGGTTAGGTTCTTTCATCTGATTTCCACATCGTAGTAAAAGCATGCAATGAAACTTTAACAAAAGCCTTTGGGTTTTTCAGTATTGGAACAACTTGGGCTCACTGCAAGCTCCTGCACACTTTTCATGTACTCAAAATTAATGACATTACAACAGGTCTAGTAACATAATTTTTGTTGTAATGCTACCTGTGTTGTCCCTGCTAAGGGAAAGACAAGTAAAGAATTCCTTATAAATTCTGTGGGAGAAAATTAGCTGGACTACCTTCCCGTCAAGTCAGCTAAATGGATTCATCTGGATAACTGACAGAGAGAGACAGGGCTTGCTCTCCCCGTCATCTCGATGTGGGGACTTCAAAGGGGCTGAGTTTCAGAGTGGAAGAGAATAGCCAGAAGTGTTAGATCTTTATTCAAAGCCTTCAGAAAACCTCTTCCCTGGGCTTTGACCAGGGGCACAAACACACATCTGTCTCCACAGCCATGGCGCCACTTGCACACCTTGGATCACAGATACATTACACACTCGGTCAGATAAACGAACAAACCCCAAAACCAAAATTTCATGTACTCCCCTACCTTCCAAAAAAATAAAGTGCAATCTGAGCACAAAAGCATAAAATATCCGTATCAGTAAAGAGACACGGATGCTACACACATACTCCTACTGACATCAAGACAAGCCTCTCTCTGCAGCTATTCCCCCTTTTACCTGTTGAACGGGAACAATGGCACTTCACCCCACCTCTCTCGTTCAGCCTCCCCACTCCTCGTACTAGCAATTTTCTTCTCTGTGTGTAGAAGACATAGTCCAAAAGCTCTCGTATTGCAGCAACGGTACTGGAAGCACTACAGTATTTCTGAAGAGCAGGTTCATTTAATAGATGTTCTCTGCAGTAATGCTTCTACGTCGTTGCCTTATCTGCTGTGTAACACAGCCACGAGAAGTCATGTTCTCAGAAGCTTACTGATACACTGGGTGTATCACACAGGTTGGGAATAAAAGCAAAACAAAACCCAGAAACAAAACACTGCAATTCTTTCTAGACGCAGTGAGGAGTTGAACCTTTGAAAGCACTTATCTGGGGGCTGGGATATATTTTTTATATTTTTTTTTAATAAAGCAGATGCACCACAAAAGATTTGGCGCCCCTCAGCATGTTTACTAAGTTATTAGCCTTATTCCCATTTCAAAGAGTTAAAGGAAATACTAAAAGAACATAAGATGAAATGATGAAATGCGTAAACCCCACATCAACTACCGTGCAGTTTAACAAGCCATTGGCCGTGTTTGTGTCCCCAGAGGGCAATAAGTGAGTCACCCCCGTAAATCCCCTGCAGCCGGCCTGGCTCTGGGCAGTTTCCATCAGAGGGAGGCCCTCTTCTCTCCCCCTCTCGCTCCCAGCAGCTCACGGCCATCAGAAGGGTTGTGGAGAACAATCCCCAGCAGCCTGAGCCAGGCAAGCCTGGCAGAGACTCCCCCAAAACCCTGCTTGATCAGGAACAGATTAATTCTTTATGAGTTTGAGACTTTGTAGGCCAGGCCCTGTCATGAGTTCATTGAGATGTTACAACTTAAACACCCTTACAAAAGCCAGTCATCGGAAGCAATTCTTTGCTCGTTAACTGGCTGGCAAAGAACCTTTTTGATTTAAAGAATCAATAACCTGCCTTTGTTCGCAGCTTGATTTTAACATGACCAAAAAGACACAAAGTTACTCAGAAGCTAAAAAGCTATCAGGACTGTTGTGAAGAGAGCAACAGCTTGCTTTTAAGTCCATCCTGCAACAAAGCGCAGATTGAGCATTACAGAGCACATACCCATCTGCACAGATTTGAGAGAGAGGCAGTGCATCCTGCCACCCTTGTTAACTTTGATTTAGATCACAAATCACTGCAATAACAAACTCATCCTCTGCACGCCGGTACGACACGTAGCACAGCAGAGCCCTGCTTTGCAGCTGCCAGCTACTGCAGGTTTAAGAGCTCCCCCACTTCCCCCTCTGCCCAACAAGGTAACGCGCTTAGCACAGATGACGCCTGTTGACCTTGACAGCTCGTGGTGAGAGGGCATCTTCATTCCAAATTTGAGTGCAGATAATGAAACAAGTCTTCAAAAGCACGCCACTCCCACCATACTGCAAACCCATCTGTTTCTTTCATTTTATAATAGTCACCAAAAAAAGCAGGTGCTAAGTTACTAGAAGTGCAATTACAGCAGCAGTTTGACAGACCCTGCTTTGTCTTTCCCAGAATTCATCATTCAGATTGATAAAATAAATATTTGCTTGTGCTCTTCCTAACCTCACATAAAACCACAGCAGGTATGTTCAATCAGGCAGACAGATAGACGAGACTTGCAATTCTCCAGGGGAGGTGATATGCATAAAATATCACTGTATATGAACATGAACAATATGTTTAAAATATTAATTCATTTTCTACATGAAAAATAAAAACTGTATCAAGCTACCATTTAGGAGACCACAACCACCAGTTAAGATAATATTAAATATGCTTCATAAAAGAATATTAAATATGCTTAATAAATTGCTTCATTTGCCGAAGTATATATTCCATCACTTTCATTGCAAAATGTTTTATGCTTCCACGAACAGCAAACAACAAAAAAAAGTATTCACTGAAATAAATTAATAATATATAAATATCTGCCTATGAATCTACAGGACATTGAAGAAAGTATTCAACAGGAACCAGAAACTAAGCGTCAGCTGCAGAGTCCCAGTGGCTGCTTGTAAGGTAGGACTTGACTGGGACAGGGATGGTGAAGCAGTAATCTCACAACTGCTGTTACTCTTGATTAATTTATTTGGATGATCCACCATATTGGCTAGATCAAGAGGGTGAAGACGGCAATTCCTCTTCTGGGCACGTGCACAGGAGCACCACTAGTATTAGAGGAGGCTACCACAAGTGCATGAAGAGAAGAACACACAACCCACTTGTTTCAGCAAGGCTTACATTTTAATGAGGAGGCAAAAATCCCAGGATGACCCCCTTCCTTGAGAAATCAATGGAGAGTTCACCGCTTGACTTAATCCTGATGCTGAATGAAACGCAGCCTAACATCCAACCCAGCTAAGACAAAACAAACATATTAATCCTTCCTCGCTGCACTTGAGAGCAGCTTCATCGGATGGCAACAGCTCTGCGAGGGCTTGCCATGGGCTGAGCATCAGAACTCCGGACTAAGCCACAGGTTTGCTGCAGGACCTCGGGCCAGCCTCTTCCCCCAGGTGACCGACACAGGGAGCATTACTCAATGTGCCTTCTCAGGAAGAGGCCTGCAACACCTGAGCACGGCTGCCAAGAGAGCAGAATAAGAACTGTATAAGGACAAAACCTCCCTTTTAAGAAGCCTGTGTGGATGACCTTAACACAACCTGAAGTCTTCCAACTACAGGAACTGTTGGCTACTTGAAAGACCTGCCAATACGTCAAGTGGGGCTTACTGTATTTTTTTTTTTAAACCCGCGTTCTTCTGCGTGCTCTTTGCTGCTACAACACTTGCTCTTCCTCTTGCAGATTCTCAGAGGAGATCTATCTGCATCTTTTCCAGTCTCCTCAACTGACGTGAGTTGCACCACTGGAGCCGACTGCTCCACACTTGCCTATCATTCTGTATTTCCAAGTGTTTCATCAGAAATCCTGAAACACGTGCTTCGATCTGAAATTAAACAGACTATGACAGCATTCAGAGAAAGGCAGCAGATGTTAAGAGTCCACTTTCTGTTAAAAAAAAAAAATCCACCTTTAAGCGATAGTTAATGTGGGGCCAACACTGTTTTACACCTTCATTCATGATCTGGTGATGGGCCAGAGCACACACAGCTCAGCAAGCCTGCAGACAACACAAAACTCGGGGGGTGGCTGACATACCAGACGGGTGCAATGCCATCCAGAGGGACCTCAGCAGGCTGGAGAAATGGCTAGCCCGAAGCCTCATGGAGCTCAAAGGGAAACGCAAAGTCCTGCCCCAGGGGAGGAGTAACTCGGGGCATCAGTACAGGTGGGGGGCTCGCTGCCAGGGGGGCGGCTTTGCAGAGGAACACTTGAGGGTCCTGGTAGACAAGGCTGAACGTGAGCCAGCAATGTCACCTTGCAGCAAGAAAGCCAACAACATCCTGGGCTGCAGCCAGTCCCTAATTTTGTGAAATCCCACCTGTTTTATAAGGACCTGAGCATCTCCCTTGCAGGAGTTCAATGTTAATCCTGAGCCAAGGCATCTGAAGGACTGCCATATCGAGAGGCCCTACAAAGACACCTTGCAGCTTTGCTGCTGAAAGTAGCAACGTACATTAACGGGTCTATTAGCATTGCTACTTATAAGTGAAAGCTTGGTGCTACAATTATAGCTACACAGCAGTCAAATTTGCAAGGAAATTACCAGAATTATCCACAGTTTAGATGAACTTTCTACCCTTTCAATCAATAAAGTGCCATTAACAACCTATTCCAAGCTCTACATTGTTTATAGCATTAGAGGCTTGGTGCAGCCATGGTAGAGCCTGCAGCCTGTTACAGAGATTCTCACTCAATTGTATTAAACTTCAGTTCAACGTGACTTTGCCGGGAAGAGCCTTACAAACCACTAACTCTGCAAACTCTGACATCTTCTAACCTGCAAGCCAAAGGGAGTTTCAAAGCTCTGCCAAGGTCACTTCTCATCTCAGATTTATTATGGCCTTCACATAGTTGGAAATATTTTCCATTACTTTTACTGCTACCTATAAACTGCTTAAGAAAAGGATCCCAGGAAAAACATTTAAGGAGAGGAAGAAACATGAAATTCACAATTCCAAACATTTCAGGCTGGTTTAAGTTTCAGTTAAGGAAACCTCAGAACTTCAGGGTGAACATCAGGATACAGCCTCCTGTCCAGCCAACACTTTTACACCCCCAGAGCAGTTGCAAGTTGTCTTAACAGAATGTTTACAAGGAAAACAAAAAAATTCCAATTTGAAATCTCCCGAACGTCACAGCAGCAAACACCTTGGAATCTGCAGAGGTAAGCAAGCATCAAGTCTTTACCAAAGATTCGTTGCAGTCTTACAGAGATTTGGGAAGATGGATTCTTGATAATTTGGTATAAAAAGCAAAATAGTTACTTTTTTGGCAACTTATTAAAATCAGAACTCACATAAAGAAAGAGGAAAAGCGCCAAAAGCAAAGCAAGCAATGGCATGCACAGCAAATGTAGAATCCATTATTTTGTCCCTTTGGACTTAATTAGTCCAAATTTACAAAGAGCAGCACCCATAAAGATGTTAAACATTAACAAGACTTCCGTTAACTTGCTTCAAAATGAATTTTAATTGCAAGCTCTGTTTTATACATATTCCAGGGTTGCAAAATTTAATGAGAATTTTATTCTTCCCACAGAAATTCCAATATATGAATTTCATGCCAAAAAAAAAAAAAATCTATAGTTCCTGAAGAGGTCTAAGAAAAAAAATCAATGACAGCATGCTTTGAACTATAGTCACTTGAGGTCTTCCTACTTTTGAGGGTTTCTTGTTGGGGGGCAGTGGGGACAGGGCAGAGATATTGAATAGCAATATACTGTCACTCCCGCTTAAAGATCTTCTGTTTTAAAGCTGTTTTTATTTTTAGAGAGAATGTGACCATATAGGTGCTTAAGAGCTTTTTCTTCTTTAACTGCAGATGAGGCTCAAACCAGAGCATGAATTAACTGAGTTTAAAAAGACCAAAAGATTTTTACTGCGAGCTTTCCTCTACCTGCAATGATTGTGCAAGCATCAAGCAAAGCGGGCAGAGCTGCCCGAGCTTTTCCTACTGGATGTTCTTACAACCAGGAACCACCTCCCACAGTACGCCTCATGCAGCCCATTAACTACGACAAGAAATCAGTCAGCCTTTTGAAATCCCTGTGTCTGAGTTGGAATGAGAGGCCCGTGCACTTCTGGCACCACTTAAAAGCAGTTAGATGCAAAACCCACGGATGCCTCCTTGGGCGTGTGAGAGCACCAACGCCCGGGTTTGCACTGGGACATCAGCTCAGTATTAGCAGCACCACTTACCTGGCATGAGCACCCGCCGGGCCCCAGCACCCAGGCTCAGCGGTGCCGGCAGCACAAAGAGCCAGGGAGCAAAGGCAGAGGGAGGCGTAACAGTCCCCAGGCAGAAGGAAAGCAAGAGGAACAGAAGAGCAGAGCACCGCGATCCTGAGCATCGCCCTGTGCCACCTCCCTGTCCGTTCCAGGCTGGAGATCCCCTCTGATGCAGCAACCCAGAACTCATCAGGTGAAGGGAGGCAGGCTTGAAGCAAGCGCCTGGTCCACCCGCCCGCCCTTCCACCATCGCTCTGGGTCCTCAGCCACTCGCACAAAGCGGGTTTTCAATATCCAGGCACGCAGTCATCTAACACTGGGCAGGCAGGCTTTGGAACGTCTTTCAAGATTTTCCTTTGGTTTTCCCTTCCCTTTGACTTTCTTTCAGGCTCCAGAAATTCCAGTGTGGCTTTAAAACCACAGGATATTTGTTCAAAGTCATACAAAGCATCTGTGACTGCGCGCAAAAAAACCCCAAAAAACCCAAACCAACCCCACCCAACAAAATCGCCCCTCCGAGCACCGCCCTGCCCCAGCAGGCTGCTTCGAGCACAGGGCACCAGGAGCGATGGTGTTAATTTATTCTGTTACATTACGGAGCGAACAACCTTATTTCAAAATTCCTTCACACCAGCTTCCAGCCTGAAGCACTTTTATTTTTCCCCTTTTAAGAACAGCTGACTTATCAAAACCAGGTTTTTCTAACAGAAAACCACAAGCTAAGCCACATTATTATAACTGAAGCAATTAATTACTTTTATGCCTTTCTTTTAAGGGAGATCTTCAATGCAGGTAATTCTGACTAAAAGAGCTAATTTGAGCTGCTCCATCATTTAAAAGACTATTATAAAAATTAATTCAGAAAGTGCATAATGAAGACAAAAGGGATAAAGGAAAGCACGCAGAAATGGGTATTTCCCCTGTGCTCCAACTGGGAAGTATAAACCCAACGTGCCTATTTTAAAAGTGGGGAGAAAGCTGCTCAAGTTTTCAGGTCACCGGCAAAAAAGCCACTCTTAACAGTTCCCTGACATGCGGCGAGTCAGCAGGTCACCGCAGCGGCAGGGAAGCAGCTACTCCCACGTTGCCTTTTTGGACTTGTACAAGGCAGAATCGCCCGTTCCGCAGAACCACGTCGGTGGAGCACCGCAACTCCTCTGGTTTTCCAGAGTCTTGCAAAATTCCAGCTTGCTGTGGCCAGGAAGACAGTCATTAGATATTAGCCCTTAACCACATTTTGTCTATTACTCATCCTCTGGTATTCACTGATGCCCTGGCATCATCTTGATCTCTACTACAAATCCAGCCGCAAGAGAGGTCCCTGGGAGGAAGAATCAAAACATCCATATTGGAAACCAGCCAAGACTGTCAAAAACAAACTCAGCATGAGCTAAAGAGATCACGACCTGCCATGGCAAAACAAAACGCTGCCAAGAAGCAGCAGCAAAATATAGTAGCCACATGAATCCAAAAACATGGTTTCCTTCCCCCATCTGGGCTTTGGGAAGGCTGATTAGATCTCTGTGTACAAGACACCAGAGACATTAAGAAGCAAGACATTTAGATGAAGTGTCTGCATTTAATAACTGATATTACTAGATCTGCAGTCCGTGCTTGAGTCAAGCAGCGTGCAAGACAAAAAAATGCATCTGTGCCCAGACCCATCAGTGGCAGCACCTCCCAGCGCAGGAAGAAAAACAGGATTTGGAAGCAGAGGAACACAGATACCAAGGTGCAAGAAAACTTGTAGAATTCATAATTTTCCTCCTACGTCTCACACACATTCACGTTTCTGCCTGTCAGCCCGTTCTTGTTCCCTGAGCTCAGAACCAGGTTTTGGACTAAGCACAAACATCAAACCCTTGAAAGGAACATCTCAGTCCGAGGATGCGCAGTTCAGGTTTCCACCACCTAAGATCTCAGACAGGGCTTTACAAGGCAATACTGTATTAACCAATTCTGAGCTACTATTAGGTCTTTCACTTTAACACTTTGTTTGCAACTCCCTCTCCATTTATAAATTCAGGAGCCCCCTGTAAATAGCTCACTTCCAGAAGCATCGCACAGAACTGGAACGGAAAATAGTCTCTGGGCTCTCCTGCTTATCCCACCCATTACTGATCCTTGCCAGCATATCTTCATCTATTTTTTAAAGCAGCAGCAGCTCAGGCCTGCGCTAAGCAAACAACAGGGACAGAAGTCAATTTTTTCACTTTAGCTGAAAGGTTGTTACTCAAGGACAAAAGGCCTCCGGGACTGTTCTACAGCTATCAAATTACAGAAGTTTGGCTATCTGAAAACATATCTATATGTTTTTGTACTCCGTTGTATTTGTAAAGACACTGTCATAGATATATAGGTATGTCAAGATATATCTTAACAAATACAATGGATTAGCTCTGAAAACTCACTTTGTAACTCTTAACCTGAATAGCTCTTCCATTTCTATGGCTGCAGCAATGGATGTGGTAACACCTTATTTAATCTGTCCTATTGAGAGGAACTGGAACAAAACACATCAGCGTTTCTCTAACCTTTGAAACACTGAGATTTTCCTCCACTGCCTTCACATCTACTCTTCATCTCACAGCCTCTGTCTCCAAGAGTATGTGGGGAAGGGTGGTGGAGCTGTTCATGTGTGAAGATCAGACCAGAAGCTTCCACCAAAATAAAGCTCCTTGCTGTGTCTGTGTACAAAGTGAGAGAGCACCTGCATAGATTGAAGAAATGCAGCTATTATCAGGCTTAGAACCACAAAACCTGTATCAATCAACAGTAATATATTTAAGCTTTGTGCTATCCAAATATTCTATCCTCCAAGATGAAACAGGGAATAGGTCCTGTACTTAAACCCCCAAAGGGAAACAAGGTGCTGTTCAGTCAGCTCTAAAGTAACAGAGAAGATCTCCAGCTTTAGTAGCTTACCTTAAAACCAAAAAATGTTTGTATGTTGATATCGCCAGATCACAAACCCAAATCTCAGCTGCAATCTAAATAGGAAGAGGGTGGACTAAAGGGCTTGAATGCACAAGAAGAGACTAAAGCGTGGTGATAAGCTGCTGCTTGCCCAAGGTGATTGTAAATGGAAATAAATCCAATACACAAGAACATCCTTCCTTCCCATCTAGAATTGTGTTTGCTGCCAACTTCTTACTTCGCAAGACAGCGATCCAACTCTGTTCATACAGGAGAGACCGACTTCAGAGACCCCACCACCGGGAGCATTCGGGGCCTCTTACGCTGCACTTCGGCAGTTTTTCATGTCTCGAAGGAGCAGAAAATAACACACGCATACTTCACCACATTACCCTTAGGCCGAAAAACAACTCCTAAAGTAGGCTCTCTACAGAGGTTTCTTCCCTGTATTTCATACACTTAAATATTTCTAGACACAAGTGGAAAGATCAGGTTGGAGAGATGCCTATGACCTGAGAGCTGTCAAAAAATAAATGACACTTCTCTGCAGCTTGAGCTTATGCAAACCATGCTAAATGCAATTCTTCCCCAACCTGAATGAATTAGCATATAATGCAAATTAGAAGGGAGTTGTAGTTTAACTGCAGCACATGAGATACATTAGTATCAGATATCCAAAAAACTCAATTTAAACAGGAGATTCGTTCAGCACCAAACAATCTATCAGCTGTGACTTCCACCGGCAGCACAGGAAGGAGAGCTACAGAAGCTGAACACAGGTGAACAAGCCCATTCTTTCAAACGAGAAGCAGCTGCAGTGAGCCTAGGGAGGAAAAACCAGCAGGCAAAGATCATTCAACATATATTTTGTGAAGCAGGTGACACATGAAAACAAAGCACTTCCATTCTTTAACACAACTTGTAGATACAGGAAAGCATCCATGAACTGGCCCACAAAGAAACCCCAGAAGAAAGAGGTCTTTGAAAGTACTGAAACAGCTGCAGAGGAGTCTCTGCTCTTCCACTTTGAAGTTGTGGGTAAGGGTGAGCAGTGCAAAATATGACTATTATCAGTTCTGGCAGAAAGATTTTGTCACGCAAATCCAATTCCCTCAACATAGTGAATACCTCTGCAAAGGGAGACCCCTCTGCATAGGCACATCCTCAGTCAGCTTAAACAATGGTGGAGTCTTGCAGAGCAAATGACAGAAATTGGTTTCTGAACAAGAAAGAACGCAATGGGTAAGGCAGAGACATCTCCTGAGAGCACCTGTAAGTGAAGTCAGTCATCTTTCCCACCCAAATTCGTCCAAATCCTTGCTCAAACTGGGAACGCTCAGTGTCCTGCTATAACAGCAGAGGAAGAGATACGGAGTTTTAAAGAGGACCCCAGATGTCCAACTTTTTACAACCTGTGACATCATTTGCGCTTACGTCAAGTCTCCCTCCCCTGCCAAATAAAGGTATTATTCACAATTTTACAATCTATATTGTCACTTATATTTTGGGTCACGTCCCAAAGGTACTCTTGAGATTACCGATATTTTGCTCAGCTTTCAGCCAGCTGCATTGTACTCATTTGCACAAGGTCTGCCTTTCAAAAAAAACTCTTTAGCTCGCAGGTATTGAGTGTTCTTGCCTGTCTGTCTTCCAACGTGTTTGCATCCGGGACAGAAATAGCTAAATATTAATTCCTTCACGTTTAGCAACCTTCGGGTTTTTTCCCCACACACTACATGCCTGCCTGCACCTCATCCCTTGAGGTGCAGTCCACACAACAGCAGCCTTCACATCGGGTTCTCTCTGCCTCAGAGGTGACCAAACAACAAAGAAGGACAAATTGGGATAAAAAGGACAATTAAAACATGATCAGGGTAATTTTCAGCCTAAAAGCATCTTCTTTCCTGGCTTAAAAAGCTAGCCTGAATATTCATGAAATGCTCTCTACTATCTAGCAAATAGAATTAATCATATTAATGCATGGAAAAATAAGATTAGCCAGAAAGTGCTATATGAAATCTAATCATGTTTTATTCAATGAAACATGAGTGGGAGAGGTCATGCGGCCCTTTCATTGTAATTTGTCACAAAAGTCTCTCTCCCTGCCACGCTCCTGCAGAAGAGCAGCCCGGGCTTTTGGAAGCGCCGAGCACCCGCCCGCCTCCAGAAGGGCGAGCAGCCAGGAAAAGCGAGTTCTGCTGCCTCCATCCTCGGCCATGCTGCGACTTCGGGAAGGGGTTGTACGTATTGTCAACTAAGTGCTTAGCTGATGAGAGCTAACATATTCTGCAGATTATTTTTCTCAGCTGGGGTACAGTTGAAATCTTCCCTCCTCTACCAGAAATACACGCTGAACTACGGAACATCTTTAAATACCATCTTACCCTGATCAGCCCTTTCTTCCAGAATTTCCCAGTTACTTCTGCAGAGCAACAGACCAAGGAGCTCTAGGACAACATGCAAAACTATTCTACAGAAATGACTTGGTACAAAGCATTATCAATCCTTTAACTTCACTTCAGAACAGCAATCAAGATGCTCATGAATCGTTTGCATCCACTAGAGAAGCAATCAGCTCTACCTCTCACCTACCACCAGGAACCGAGGGCTCCCAATACTGTGCCAGCTGTGACCTACAAATTCCTGTTCTTCATATTGCAGATCCATACTAAAATAAGGCCTGCAGTGCAGTACAGCAAGCTACAAAAGCTGGGACATCCCAGGGAACTGACACTGGGACGCCAGAGGCAGCAAGGGACCACCGCCACCGCACCGCCAGCAAGGAGAGCTGGAAGCATTTCAGAAGTTGGCTGCGTGTCAGGACGGTCTGATTTCTCACAAACTTCTCCAAAATGTTATCTCCAGAGAATACACCTTCTATGAGAAAAGGAGGTTTTGCAATAAGCCTATTTCCCACTAAAGCAATGTTTTACAGCTTCAAAGTCTTTGTAGAATTTGTTCCCAATTAAAAGCACTATGAATGCTTTAGAAGAAAAGAAAAAATTAAACTGTACCAGTCAAATAAGGAAGTCTGTTTTCCAGATCCCAATGAAGATGTAATTGACATTTAAACGGGGAGTTCAAAAGCCACTTCATACATATTTTTTATTCATTCCCAGTCCTATGGAAAACATTACCATGGAAGAAAATACCTGAATCTGAATTTATCTGAATATTACAGATAAAGTACCCATTACTTAACTAGCTCTTACAATAAGGAAGCTTAATTCATTGCACAGGAAAAGAAAACTTTCACAAATGCATTATCTAGGCTTTAACTAGTGACTAAGTTATTTCAAGACACACAGTTCAAGTCTTCAGCCTCATACATGCACCAGGGCAGGACAACGCTTCTCAACTTTCAAACAAAAGCAATTACTAACTGGGGGGGGGTCAAAACGGAAGTGGCAAGTGTGAGACAAAAATCATTTGAAAGCAGTCATCAGGCTCCCAGTGTTGGGCAGTTGTGGATTGTAATGCAAAGTCTGCAGGATTCCTGCCAGCGCTCTCCCACTACCCTGTATGGGGAGCAGCAGCATCACCATCACCAGCAGCAACAGCAGACGCAGACCCAGGGCTCCAGAGCTGCAAGACGGTGGCAAGAGGAATGCACTTGAGTATGTGACAATATGCTAAAGCCTGATTCACAAAGCCCTTTGGAGCCAAGGTCTTTCCATTGACTTCAGAAGACATCGACTGAGGTCTGAGATGAAAATATATGCTGAAAGCTCCAAGACAGCTATCTAAGGATCAGAAGCTGCTTTGATACAAAGAAAATAGGTTGGTTCATTAGAAGCACATACAGAGAACAGTTTTTCACCAACCAACGTTATCATCACCCGAAACAGTGACCTTCGGGAACACAGGTACTCTAATCTCTTACAGGTAGAGCGCAAGATGTGCTAACAGATTAGCCTGGCCACTGGTACGAAATACCTGGCATCAAGAGGGAAGCACAAAGCAGATCTCGCATAGCAGAACTTCAATGAGTATCAGAAACCACTTAGCAGATAGACAAGGGTGGTAGGGCGGGAAGGGTCAACTGCAGATAGTGACAAGGGAAGAAATAAAGTCAGCAACAGTTGCTGAAACACAGGTGATTCTTCCAACCATTCCTCCCCCTAACTTAACTCTCTGCAGAAACACAGCAACAAGAGAGCGCGTCTGAAATGCTCTTCTAGAAAGGGCTGATGTCAAAAGGGATCTCCTGGGTTTAGCTTCATAAAGGAAGATAGGACAGAATTAAGCAGAGGAACCTTAAATTCAAAGTTCTCCCAGGCTCACCCCAGCACACGGTCCCTTTTGTTTTTACCCATTCCTCAACATCTGTACCATAGTACTTCTGAAGCACAGCAAGTTGCCCACGTTGCCTTCACATCAGGCACAGTCGTGCTATAAAAGTAATGCAAAATAATACACACACACACACACGTGAAGGCAGGCTCCCTTGCTTCTAGGAAATCAAGAGACAAAGCTACAACAAAATTCTACCGAAATTAAGTGCAAAAATAGTCCTAAGGAGGAGAAGAAAAGCATTCATGCAAGCAGGATGAGCAAAATATGGCTCCAAGGCTGAAAAGGCAAAATGAAGATAAGACACTGAAGAGGAGGAACCGGATTCAGACAGGAATAAACTCCACCAATTTGGCAGTTGCCTACTTGCAGCCCTGCTTCTGCCACTGCATTCACTTAGCACGGGATTATTAACAGAAAAATCAAGGAAAAAAATGTTTCCCAGGGAGAATGACAAGGGAAGGCTCAAAGAGTGGGATGGCAGCAGAGGGGCAACTTGACAGATGATGCAACCCCCCTAAAATTAGATTTGTGTTCCAGAAGGTAGAATAATCAAGTCAAGAGGAGGATCACGGGGAAGAAGAATACCACAGACCAAGACTCTGCATTAATAGGGCAATTCAGTATGTGCTTGTGTCCTCCTGGAACAAAATACTTAAGTGAGGCAATTGAGAAAGCAGTTTTTAAAGGACCATGAAACAGATTAAAAAAATAAAAGGGAATGGGTGGCATCTGGAAATTGCCAGCCTCGTTTCTTCTTTCAAGGCTAAGCATTTGAATTTTCAAAAGTGTAGCCACATTCAGTAGAAGTTGCAATAAGGAATAAAGAAACATAATTAAGTTCAAGAGGAAACGCACCATGGTGGATTGTAATTCAGAAAGGTGGGCACAGTCTGGATTGCACTGAGGAAAAGGATAAGCAGCCGTAGCAGTTCCCATCCCCAAGCTGTAGTGCTATTTCTGTAGGTCAGGCTGAGCAAGCTCAAAATTTGGACAGAAAAACAAGGACCCAGTGGGAAATGAAGGACGTAATTCAAAAGCAAATCATATTCCCAGGTCAACATACAGCTTCTCAGCATGATACTGTGAGGTGCTTTGCCAGGTAACACACTGTTTCAGCTGAGCTCAAGCAAAAAGATTATGTGAAATAAGGTTATGGAGGGCAAGGGGGAAGAAGGTTAATTGCTGCACTAGAACCTAATACAAGGCTAAAGAACAACCCAAAAAGGTTCTGACCCTTCACGCACTGTAGTAGTTTTGATCTGAAAAACACCACACCACGATATAGCAGCGACAGGAGAACCTTTCCTGGCTAAAAGCCCAGTCCCTCCTACCAATTTGGATTCTCATAGTCTACCAAATACAGTTGCAAAATGCAACATAGCTGTAAAAGATTTGAAGAGCCTCATTATTAAAGAAGTCATCTACTACTCAAAGTAAATTTCCCATCTGAAAATTAGACTCATCTAATGAACCTTCAAAACATGCTAGACAGCCTGTCATAGTCCGACAAATGAGATACTTGTTAGTTTTACCTCATGGAACTAATTAATTTGGCTGGAGAAGAGGTTTCTAAGTATTTTCATCTGTGGAACGAGTAGTCGTGGAGCACCAAACATCATTCTGGGAGACTCGCTGCTTACCTGTTCAGCAGACAGCTGAAGCTCACAGTATCTCCCCTTCACTTCCTCCTATTTTCCAACTCAATAGCATAAAAGGAACTTTATACAGCAAACATTAGGATGTCTTCCTATATTTCCACGTCTTTGAAAATCCTTGCTCTGGAGGAAATTTGTTGCATGTGTATGTTGCACCTACACAGCCCCAGAACAAGGGTTCTACCTTTTACCCATCTTGCCTGCTTCAGCTATATTGGAATAACTGCAAAAACCTTCTTTGCCAAGTACTTGCATTATAGCCAGCAAAATGTACACTCGATCTTAGTCACTTCCTGTAAACACACATATGTAAATTGGATGATTAGTCATTTCCTACACCACCACCTTCTCCGGCAATAGCGGCGCAACGCTTCAACAATCATAACACAAGTCATGATGCCTAACATTAGATACAGGTCCCAGACCAGCTAGGTGAGATCTAAGCAGACGACAGAAAGAAGGGCAAGAGACAGACAACCACACTTTCATCGTTTGCATACACTTAAACTGCAGTGAATATGTACGAACATAGGAAATCCAGACCTCCTCCGCCACAGGCAAAGCAAAATCTTACCCTCCGTTAACGTGTGCTCAGCCAAACAATTGCTGCACAGCACATTCCTGCTTTCTCCAAACCTTCAGGGGACACATTGACGCTGGAGGCATGACAAAAGGGTACAGCCACCAGTACTGAGCTGCAACACCCAGGCTCCCACCATCCCCGCAGGAGTTCCCATCCCATCGCCTCAGACATCCCCCCCAGAAACTTATCTCAGGACTCACAGAAAAACATGCAGGAGACCAAAGGCGGTATTTTAAACAAAGTCAAACCTACCCAGAGCTTCAGAGCAATCACAAAGGGAAGATGAGGCTGGGACACGTCTGCCACAGAGCAGGTCCAACGCCATCCAGGACCAGCCTGGAGACTTTCTTATCAGACATGGTCTTTGGATGTTTTAGGTGCCCAGCTTGAAACTCTCTGGTTCTTCAGTGTAGCTGAGCACCCACAGGGTTGCTCACCACTGAAGAAATCTTGAAACCGGGTACCACGAAACAGCCGCGATCAGCAGATATCCCTGAGAAGTGCTAGCGGAGGGCTTTAGTGGGCTCTGAGCAGGTCCTGACACAAAGCACACGATCAAGAGAGCTCAGTCCCCTTAAGGACTGGAGCAAGGATTTTCTTCTTTCACATGTACTTGTAGAGAAGAATTTCAGTAATCCTTTCAGATCTCACAACTAGTACAAAATGAGGGGGGAAGGGAACCCCAAGTCTTGAAGACAAGAAAAAGTCAGGTGATAATGACACAAGAGCACCTATATACCACGCATCCCTCTCCGTGCACAGTGCATCCTTGCCCTAGTACAGAAGGGCTGTGATCAGGACAGCCACTCCAGCTAACCTCAGAGGAGAACAGGGCAGCTACTGCCATCCTTCCCATCTTTCTTTCTAGCCTGGAGACCGCCACATCGTCCTTTCTAATCTGACGGGCTCTTTTTCAAACCGCTACTTTCTTCCCCTCCCGTTCTCGGCTCAGTAGAATTTTATTTCTCACCTGTCAAGGAAATCTAGACCCAAGGTCCCATGACAGAAACCACGATAGCAGTTAAAAGAGCTGTAAACGTGTTATTTTATTAATGTGTCTCAAATAGCTACTCAACCTCTATTGCTCTGCTTGACATATAGATGCTTAGCCCTGCAATGCCCTTTCCCTTTCAAGACTTATTGCAGGATTCGCATCCAACACGTCAGGGACCAAATGAATCTCGTAATGGGATTCTCCGGGGAGCGGTTGTGTGTGCCGAGATCGACATGCAGCGCAGCGGATACAGCTGTGGCGACCGCTGAAGGCAACAGGGTTAAGGGAACCTGGCTCGTAAAAAACCAACAAAGCATCTATCTTTAAAGAGGGGAGGGTGAATGACAATGCAGGGCATTTTTAGGAAGTGCAGGCCAAGTCAAGCTTACTTAGTGTGCTGAGTTAGCGCTCTTGTAAATACTACCATGATGTAATATTTCATAGCTTGAAAATACATATGAATTATACTCCAGATGAAATTTAATTTTGTTTATTTGTGTACATTTCTGGACCAGATTAAAGCTATTTATAATGCTTAGGAAATGAAATATTTAGCTGCGAGATACTTCAATAGAATGGTTTATTTGGCCGCAAGTCTATCTGCCATATTACCAATAATTAAAACTAGATTTTCACAGACAGAGGGGAAAAAAGGTTTTTAGCTATATTTCCAAGCTGAATCGTATCAACATGTTTAAAGAGGAGATATGAGCTCCAGGTTTTTCTTCCCCCTACAGGCAAAAATTATTTAAAAAAAAAAAAAATGGGAAAAATGAGTCATCTGAATTTAATTATCAGGCTCTGAGTTGTGAAGGCCAGCTTTGAAAAATGAAATTCAAAATAAGACTCTTTGTAATTCTGCTTATGGGACTGAAAAGTTTACTTCTCAAGAATACTAAATGAGGTCCCTTTGAATCGACTGGCGTGTTTATCTTGCCTGTGTGTATTTCATGGAGCTATAAAAATGCAGGGCGAACCTCAAAAAAGCAGGAACAGCTTCTTCTATGAGCCCTGGACAAAATTCCCGTTTGTGCGAGCTGTTTCACTCTTTGACACAGCGCATCTCGCCTGGCCTGCTCTACCAGCTGATTCAAACAAGAGCCCACTGCTGTTACAGCTCGCAGAGTTCATCCGCCTCCCAGTGAAAATACATTTGGAGGAAAGGAATCATTAAAGATGCAGCTCATGGCCACTTGGGGGGGAAAGGGGAAGAAGGAAAGTGAATACATCATTATTCCCTCCGACAAGGCCCCCAAACTGATGTCTACAAAACATACCACCTTTAAAATAGCTCCTAAATCTCATTTTTAAAAGAGTGCGTGTGCACGTACGTGTACTACTGAAAGTCAAGGAGCTTCATTTTCTAAGACACATTTGCCATTTTTAAAGTTCTACCATGCTGTATTTATGGGTAGTTTATTAATTTTTTTTCCAGCAGGTTCACTCTGACAGGCATTGTTTTATTTTTGGTATGACAAGACACAGCGCTGCACTGGCAACACCTCCAGGCTGAATAATGTTTCTTAACTAGCTACATTCATCTTTACCACATACCACAGATGACTGATCCTTGCTGCAGTACATAATGGTTAAAAACTAACAGTGCCCTAAAATATTAATGCATGCTAATAAAACCAGGTTTTTTTCACGAAACAGCAACATCTAATTTGCAGAGGGGTCCTGGGAACAGTAAACAATTGGTACCTGGTAAATGGCAAGTTCTCTCACATCAATACATCCTAAACATTCAAATCCTATTCCCCCATAATTGCCAGGCAAGTATAAATTACTTAAATGAATGTTATTTGTGGCTGCGACAGAATCCTCATAAATAATTGTAATTTAACTTCCTGTTGATAATCCCAGGCAACACCTAATTATTTCAAACACTTAATTCTTCCCTTCCAGAGGGACGTTGGGTTTCAGACTACTCCCTTCCATTTGCTGCTAGTTAGGACTTTCAACTGTTTGCGGAGCACAATCAACAGTGCAGAAGATTAACTAGGGGCAGAGTTGTCCTCTCCTATAAAAGCAACGTAAACCGTATGTCAGATTCCTTCTGCAGTCCCTCACTTCAGACTTCATAGCACTGATCATTTGGGCAGCTCTTGTTTATTGGAAAAAATCAGTGTGGCATTTATTATACATAAAAGCAACGTTTCTGACAGCGATGCTCAAGCAAACAATGGGACGAGAGGGGCATTGAAATTCTGTACACAGCCTCCTGTCTAAAGGACAAGCTGATCTGTAGGAACATTTGCCAAAAGTTCATTAGCAGTAAAGTCAACTTGTCAGCAACATACTTAACAATAATCAGAAAAGAATTTAGCAAAAACAAGGTTTGAGTGTGACAATGTTTGAGCAGGGCTTCTTGGGTTCTGAAGTGCTGATTTGGGGGGGGGAGGGGTTGG
Organism: Sula dactylatra; assembly: GCA_013389905.1. Lineage (NCBI taxonomy): Eukaryota > Metazoa > Chordata > Aves > Suliformes > Sulidae > Sula > Sula dactylatra. The sequence continues at coordinate 128,255 of WEKW01027079.1, forward strand.
TGTTTTCTGTTTTTGTTTGAATTCCTTACAACTTCTAAGCAGCTACACCACGAAGTCTTACTGCAGAGAATACGATCTGAGGTAGACAACAGTCTCTCCAAAGTTTACCAAGGATATAAAAAGCATCCCAGAGAGGTTCATTAGAAAGCAGCAGCTACAACCTGTGACTGGGAATAACTGGGAATGCCCTCATTCAGACACAAACTCTGTTCATCCTGAACATCCCACGAAGTTTGGGTCTGTGCACACAAAACACCAGCGGGTACTACATGACTGTACAGACCACAGTGAAGCATGGCCAGTAGTAACCTACCAGAGCGAAGATCCCTCTGTTCCAGCAACTTCTAAAACATCGTATCCATCTTCCAGCTGAAAATCCATGAAAACCAGAGCAATAGTGTCTCCAGGTTCAGCGAGAATAGTCCACGTGCAGTCTGCGTTATTGCCGTACTCCAAAGGAAAATGAGGACTTGAGATAATTCCGCTTTGTCCCCGCAAAGTCCCTCCGCAAGCATCATCAGCTGGAAACAGAATGCAAATTATCAGATCTTACTGAAATGCATAAAGCAGTACATCAAAAAAGAATAAGCCCACATTCAAAGCAAAGCTTCAAAAGAGCCAGTGATTTTGTCGTGGTGTATTTTACTACACACTTAAGAGACAAAAGATGGTGAGGGATGCAAAATCCTATTAGGTCAGCCAGTGTCTCCTGGCAAGCGCCAGCTTATTCCCCACCGTACACTTACTAGTGATTTGTTTAGGCTAATTTTAAACACCCCAAGTGACAGAGCTTCTACTGCTTCCCTGGGGAGGCAGTTCTCAGCCTAACACATCTCGCTGTCAGGATGCTGTTTGCGCACATGTTGTTGCCCAGGTTTTCTGTTCCATCCCTTATTCCTGGTTAGGATCCTCTGAGGTGTTTTCTGCAACTCTCCTCCCGTCCGTGTAGCCAGAAAAGCAGGAGGAAAACCACCAGGAACTTAGTGACTGAGAAGGGTTTCACAGACACAGGAAAACTCTCTCATCACAGCGGGGGGAGAGGTTGGTTTCCAGCTCACACAGATCTTGGCACCTTCAGCAGCAGAGACACCCTCAAGGGTTGGGACAACAGGACTTAGAGTACAAGCACTGTGTTTAACAGAAATCTAATAGCAAAGGAGTGGAGTATCCCACACCCTTGCCTTACATGGCTTTGTTTACTCAGATTTAAGGAAATGGATATTGTTACCAAAATCATAGTGGTAAAAGCTTTACCGCTTGTTCAGAAGTCTAGCGGTGACATTTCCTAGTTACATACCGGATACTCCTGTTTGCTACAGGTTCTTTAATTTTTACAACCTGAATTTTATCAGCAGGAGCTATTAGAGCAATTAAAGGGGGAGGATCTAAAGAAAACATGAGCAGGAAGATAAAGGAAACCAAGAATTCATTTGACTAGCATCAGGGCAGCTCAGTGCTCTCGTACACGCAGCATCAGCTCAGCATTTACTTGGAACGCTAAGAAAAGCCTATTAACTTTACAACATGTATTACAGACAGCATTTTGGATGCTTTAGTCAAGAAGCTTTACATTATTAACACTTATTTTCATTACAAACTGTTCTGAAGAAACCCCTTCCAAACTGAAATCTGACACAGGTGAGAACATTTGTTAAGTGCAATGGCTCGTCAGCACCTAAGGAAAGGGCAGGACAACTCTGCACGGCTGCTCGGGAGGATCCTTCAGCTTTTAGACCTTTTCAGGAATTAGTGTCTCGTGCTGTCAGCAGGTTTTATCAACACGACCGAAACTTGCAGCCTCCGACTCATGAAACTTGAAAGACAAAGCAAGACAAACATATATGCCAACTTCTCTTTCCCATGGCCATCTGCTCTCCAAGCGCAGCCAGCCACCCGAACAAGCAGAAGGCACGGGCAGACACATGCTTCTGGTGACTGACGGCAAGTGATTGAGATAGGAACACCCCAGGCTGTAGCTTTTTGTGCTGTATTAACACACTACGCATGTTGCACTGGCACCTCTAAGCCCCAGCGGAGGTCGTGGATGGCCCTTTGCAACTGCTTCTGTGCCCAGCCTGGGGCGGCACGTCGCTGATTCCTGCGGAACCCACAGAAAGCAGGAAAGGCAGAGAAAATTATGACAAAAATCCAGACATGTCGGCAGACATGCAGCTCCTTCTGGGCCACCCCAGCTGCCAAAATTAGGACTGAAAAAGGCCACTGAAATCCCAACTCAATGTTCTATTGCCTGGTATTCTACTACAACAGAGTTACCTATTTGCTGCAGTCATACTGTCAGTGAACTGAAGGTACGCACGGACACTGATGTGCAGTTAGAATCATCGATGAGTTTAGGCTGAAAGATCTCTCATCTAGTCCAAGCACCACGAAATCCTTCAAACGCATCCTACACAAGATTCACAGTGGGACCTCCAAAACAGGTCCATGCAAAAAAGGCGACTTCCAAACCCCTCCGACAGACAGACAGAATGAAAATGCTGTTTAGAGGATGAATGGTTTCTAGCCAAACAAGACTAGCCACAATTCACCAGTCTACTGTTACGTTCGAATTTATTTGCTCATGAATAAGTGTCGCTGCAGATGCTACAAAGAAATAGATGCAAAAAAGATTCTTAGTGAACTCTCAGACCACATGCCTGGCAGCAAGACAGGCGGAGCAGGAGCAAGGTCGTTAGCTGCTTCAGCAACGCGCAGGGGTCTGGAGGAGCAATTTATTTTAAGTTACATTTACCTCCAGAGGGGCGGCCATCTCCAACATAACGTGTTAAATATTATCGTTGCCTGGTTGCTATTGGCCCTAGGCAACCATTCAAAGCACCTTTGCAAAAAAGGGCCTGCATCCCTGCCATGAGACATCTTCCAGCAGTCCAGCTTCTGTCTGCAAACACCACTTTCAAGGGCATCGGTGCTCTTGGGCAAACACTTGCTTCTCACTATGATCACGCACTCGTGCAGCTCAGGTCTACACAGAGCCCTTAAACACACCACCCAAGAGCAAATGCAACAAGGGTTTGGAAGACACAACTCCGATCAGCAAGTCTTCAGCCACGTTGGGGTCTGAGAAGTCTGAGACTGGATCTGGTATGTTAAAGTTGTTCCTGTGCTAGAAGGAAATACAGGAGGGGATGGAGAAATATGCTGAAGAATTTTGACTCAATACTGTATTAGAATTCTTAAACAAGGGGACTACATTTTTTTTTTATGGGACTAAGCTAACTTATAGTAGCTGAAGGTCTAGTCAGAGGTATGGTGGCTTGGGCTTTTTGTTTTTAATTAAAAGCAGAGGTTTTAATTTAAATTCCTTGAAAAATTTTCATTGCAAATGGTATTTAATGGAAAACGTATCCCATTCCCATCCACCTCTAAATACACACTTCCTAAGTTTGTAGAGGTTGTTACTGTTTAAATATGTTCTACAATCTTCTAAAAATCTTCTTGAACATCCCTTCAATTATTTTGGGCACAGTGCAGTCTGAACAGCTGTTTGAGTTATAGTAAGACAGACCACTGGTAGTGAGAATGCATATTTGATAAGCTTAAAATGTAGCTTTGCAAATGTTCTCAACTTTTCAGCTGGCTTACTGAATTTTCACTCAAAGGCCTACCAGAATCATAAACCTATCCGTTCTACTTAAATTCAGCAAACAATCTGGGCAAGACTTCTCTCCGCATGCATGAAAGCGCTTTACGAAACAGATTCGGGTGTTTCCGGATATTCTTTTGCTGCCTCAGACGCACAATTCTGCTTTATTTGAAATTAACTGACACAGGTGAGGGTTGTTCCTTCCATGGCTACAGCAGCACAGAAGACAGCATTCCAAGTCTGCTGGGGTTTTGCCTCCAGCGTACCAACTGTCAAGATAAAAATACAGCTAGACTGTAAAACTCAGCTTAAGGCCCCACTTAGATTAAGTACTAGGCCTCATTTCATTCTGTGAATACAGAACAATTGTGCAGAAAACATGTAGAAACACACAAGATGCAATAAGGAAACCATTCCAGATATTTCTGACACACATTATAGAGATGGGATAAATGTCAGCTTAGTCCAGGTTTTATAGCCTGACCCAGACTCGTCGAGGACTTTCAGTCCTCGAGGCAAATCTCCGAGTTACACATGGTCTACCAGGCACAGCCAAGCTTGTCTTCTGGGCAGCCACAGCTGCCACCCAGGTCCGTGCTCTCCTCCTTTGCAGATCAGCACGGAGATGTCATTCGCTGCTGCTGCTTTGGTGCTCCCTGAATGAGATCACCGCAGTTTTAATCCTTCCTGCCACGCAAGCAAGAAACATAACTCACCAGAGCTGAGTCTGTGCAGACTGAATTTATAGTCTCTTTTAGCTCAGAGTCCAAGAATCAATTTTGATATAACTGTGCTTTCAAGACCACAGGCGAGCTGCAGCACTAGCTCCTTTCACTGGCTCTGCAAAGACACATTTCACCAAGCCGTTCTTTCTGCATCTGGAATTCCTTCCTACATTCCTTTCTCACTGGGATTACACTTGTCCTTTATAAAAAAAAAAAAAAAAGAAAAAACCCCACCAGACAAACTGTACTTCGTAACTGAGAGCTGGGTGAAGGGAGTGCGGACAACTGCTATGAAGAAAAAGCTGCTGAGCCACAGCACTCCTCCAAAGCGTTGCTGTCCTGGCACATCCTCTCTAACACCTTTGTTTCTTATTCTTTTCCACCATGCATTTCTTTGCATCTTTGATTATTTCAAGGCATGAAGACTGGAATATAGACAAAGCTACCAATATATAGAAGAGGATGTTACAAAGCAGAACACAAGCACAAAGAAAAAGAGCATAAAGAAACCAGAAGAGGCTATTGATGGGCATGGTGGAAACTTGCACTGTTTTCAACACTTGTCTCAGACCTCTGCCATTCTTCTGGAGAGGAGGGGAAGAAGGGCAGAGTCCCCCAGCCGAACACTGTCCTTAGCAGTGACATTACACAAGTCTGTTCCCAAGATAGCAGCTCCCAAGATTTTAATACCTGCTCAGCTAAAGGGCACATTTCATCTTGTCAGAATCTGACCCAGCAGCATGACCCATCTCCAACTTACGTTAGAAAATAAAAGAATATGTTCAAATACATTTAAACTTTCAGGTGACAATTACCAGTAAGCCAATATTAACAGAATTAATTACAAGCTACATAGGCCACACAGATCTCTCCTCTCTCAAGGAAATGTATATTCTTCTTCAGGCAACAGTTCTGAAAACATTACTCTTCCTGCAGAAGGCGGCACAAACCTGTCAGTATGCAAATCTTTTTGCCCCTTGCAGCCACTCAAGTCTGTATCGCCAGTTTATCAGCCAAACACGAATGTCTGACTGCTGAAAATCTACTTATGGTAGAAGGAGTGCAGCTGGTTTTCAAATTCAGCAAGTCAATTTGCAGACTGTCTTTGCTACTTTCTACCTTCCTGGAACAAGGTATAAATGATACATAAGAAGATTTCTGGTTCCTGCCTCCGAAAAATGCCTTAGAAGTTTTACTTCAGGTAAAATCTTGAAGGATCAGGACCAAATCTATTAAAAAAGAGTGACTACCTCCAGGACCCTGCAGGCACATTGCTACACAAGTGCAGCTGAACAAGCATATATTTTGCTGCCGTCAGAGCAATTCGCAGAACACTGATACAAGCACCGCAGAATGGAATATTCCTCCATTCTGAAGTATATCAGATGCCACCATTGTCATTGCTGGATTCAAGATTGAAACAGCAGTGCTAAAATTAAAAGGGAGTTTGGCAGTTCAAGACAAAAATGGTCTTTTACTCCATCTGCAGCAGGGATCACAAAAATTACAATGATGCCAACCCTTGACTTCAGCACCCGCTGGGGTCAGAAGTTAATCCCTCCCTTACTGGGGTCTACTACACAAATGTCTGATAGTAGCAGGGCAAGGAGAAGATACTGCCTTCCTCCAAAGGAAGGCTGCCACCAGAAGAATGCTGGTCCACTGATGCAGACAATTTCCTTCTCTACTAAAAAGGGTATTGCTTTACATACTCTCAAGGTTGAATTTCAGTGAATGCTTTTCCTGCGCATGGTTCCAGTGAAATCAGAAAAAAAAATAATTAAAGTTTACAATGAAATTCCTAATTGGAAGGAAAAAGCAAAGAATCATAACTGATCATACCAAAATGGCAATGATAGCTGTCCCTCTCCAGTGTCAGTTCGGCTGTATGAACCAGTCCTTCAGTGGTCTAATGCCCTCGGCCCCAAAACAGTAGGAAAGTGTACAAGAAATACACTAGGTAGCACATATTACTGCTGTGTAACTCATTCAAGCAAGCATTAAAAACACACCAAGCAAACAATATTTGCTCACTTTAAATTCAAGATTTATGCTACAACTTAGAACTGCTGATTGACTGCACAAACAGTCGATAAAAAGAATCAATATAAGACGCTCTGCTGAAGTACACAAGGAATTGAGGGGAAAAGACTTCAAAGCAGCAGCAACTGTTTTGGTCTAAAACCACAGACACTTGTATGTTTACAGACTCTCTGGTCCCTTGTGGCCCCAGAGAATTAGGAAGAAGCTCTCTATACTGATAACGGAATCTAGGTTTCCCTACCCCAAAAGGGCGTGCAGGAAAGCTGGCCAGCCTCTTCAAACCCCAGCCAGATTGCACCTCCCATACAGCATCCCCTGCCTGAGGCTGCCGGCAGCCCACAGCACATCGGCGCTCTGCACAGACGCACGTTTCTTTACAGGCAAAACGCCACAACCACTGTGGAACGTGCCACGAGGGAAGCCAGCTTGACATTGCAGAAAATCCAGCCTCATTTTCTACTGTTCGATCTAGAAAACCTGCATGGTCTTGGGTAGGTACCTTACAGCTAATACTCCTGCTTTTTTTTCTTCCCGCCACTTAGACAAAGAAATTGAAGTTTAAGTAGCTATGCAGCATTTTGAATACTTTGAGCACTTCATAACCTTCCCATTATTCACCCAAACCCTGACAGCTTTAAGGAATCCAATAAAAAAGAACCTCAGTATTAACTACATCATGTTTAGTTTTCAAGTCTTTTAAATCAAGCTTACAGTCCATGAAGTTTTTCCCAACCCCAAATAGCTCATTAAACCCTGTTTCATTGCGGCAAGCCAGATGAAGAGAGGACACTTTACCTCTGCAGAAAGGGAGAGGAAAATCCCAGGAGGCACCGTTTTCCAAATTGGCATGGCACGTGAGCAATGCATGTCCTTCCAAAAAGAAGCCTGGATTGCAGCTGTATCTCACTTTGTCCCCGATGCTGAACGTCGTCCCTTGCTGAATCCCATTCTGCAGCCTTCCTGGATTTCCACACGTATGACTTGGTAGAACTGCCAAAGAAAGTTGCTTCTGGTTAGGGACAGTGCATTGTAACAGAGCTGTCGGGTGAAGAATCCAGAGGGAAGGCTTGTCTCAAAGTAAATGCATCACTCAAAATGTAAAGAGCAAATAATGTAAAGAGCAAATAACCACAAAACTTACCCTACTGGATTGCACCAGAATTCATCAGGCCAGTTACGGTTAACACTTAAGTACTATTTCTGCTGGGTATATATAAGGAAGCAAAAAAATTACTCCCCAAGCTATTGAGTCAGAAACAAGATCCACTCTTTCCCGACCAGTTTTACCAGTTTCTAAACCAAAGCACTCCTCTTTCCTATGCCCCCTGCAGTTCTGTTTAACACAATTGCAGTTGATTAGAATCCAGAGGTTACATTCCTTTTTGAAGTAACGTTTTTCAACAGACCTTCACCGGGCACCTCAAAGGCCCCTGTAATATAAGCAGAGTTGAGTTATACCTTAGAACCACACAGAAGACAGCAAAACCTGTAATTAGCAACTATCACGTAGACAGAAAGAGCAACATTTCAGCCCACCAGGATTTATACTTCATTGCACTGTGTGTTTAATCCGGACTTCACACGCATGCATCAAACCGGACTCTGAACAATGCAGTTGGACCCAGCTCCTCTACAGACAAAATATTGTCCAACAAAAGTTGCATCAGAAAAAATATAGGATGCTTGAATGTAAGACGGAGAAGTTGCAGCTAAAATGCTAGTAAATCCTTAACCAATGCCTCTGTACAGCAGTTTCAGTGAATTTAAATAAAACTCTACAGGTTCCCACAAGCCACTCCAAAAAGATCCACACAAATGATGGTTTTAGAGCCCCATAGAAAACCCAGTGAATACAACCAAGACTAAGAATGACTTAATCAAATTTGAATCAGGCCCTTGTGCAGCATCTTGTATTATAGCTCTATTTCTTTAAGGCTGAAACATCAGAGGAAAGAAAACATGGTCATTCAAAGCTGAGTGATGGTTTATCATCGGAAACAATTTTGTCAGGGGCATGAACAAAACCAGATGAATTTCTACAAGCAAAGGGAGGTTTAGTCTGCAGCTCTGCCAAGGAAAAGAAGATTGAAAGGAAAATGATATGCTAGCGCACACGGCATGCAGCAGAATAAAATACAACCAAAACTGTGCGTAAGCTTGTGAAATGAAACATAAATCCCTAACACTAACTAATGCAGAGACACCACCTTTCTGTCCTGCCGTGGGGCAGTGCTTTAGGATCAGGATCGGGATTTGAAACTTCCCTGCTCTGCCTCCAGCACAGGCCTTCCCCCGCCAGCCGCCGCGGAGCAGAGTTCAGGTACCCTAAGAGGGCTCTCTGCAGCAGATACGCAGACAGTATCCCTTACAGCGAGGGAAATGAAAGACTAATCTGAAATGAATATAGGATTAGGCTTCCTGCATCCAGACAGACCACCTTGCTTTCTAGTTAACCCACTTCCAGATTAAACGCAACCTTACCACCTTAAACTTGATTAATTTTAACAGCACATATATCTCAACTCCTGCATTGCTTCAGTTTCTCATTCCCCCCCTTGGGAGTGCAAGCTCTTGCCAGACGGTGTGCAGAGGAGCAGCCTTTCCCAGAGCCCCAGAAGAGCAGAGCCAGCACCGCGGGGACACGGCGCCGGGCTCCAGCCTCCCATTGCGCAGCAGCGCGGGCACAGGTACTAGCTCTGACAGACAAGATTTCTTCCCTTTGCTCCTTTCCCCAAAATACTATTTACAACCTTCCACAAAGTGCCTGGAGCTGGGAAGTTCAGCAGCAACTTTCACATAGAAATATTAATGACCACGCAGCTTTTGCAAGCAGGGGGATGCCATCAAATATGTCAGATGGGTTGAAAAGCAGTGTAGAACTAATGTTTCATTTTCTGTAATGATACTCAAAACCCCAATTTAATTAAATTACCAATGTCACTTTTAGTAAAAAAAAAAATGAACCCATTCCTGCTTTTATGCTTCCTTCCTTTAAAATTAATGACTAGAACATTGCTATAAATAAAAATCTATCATTTCTAAAAGTCAATCTCTAACACTAGCTGCTCTCTACTTAATGAACTGTGAAAGAATCAGACTACCCCGACCTGCATCATGTCTTAAAATCATACTTGAAAAAACAGGATCTCATTTAAAAATTCTGCTTCATTTGGCTGCTTTAACTAATATCTTGTTACAGGACAGACAAGATACACATGCTTTTGGGGGAAGCAACATTAACTCCTCTATTGCTTTGGATTCAGTGGGGGTGCGGCAGGAATGGGTGAGCCTTGGTTTTTAATTTTTTATTTTTTTATTTATTTATTAAACACCAATGCACATCTGCAGAAGACAAACACTTCTTCAGATCGCTGCGTCGAGGACTGAAAGAACTGCTTCCAGAGAGGCCGGCGCTACATCCAGAGCCGGGTTGGGCACAAGCAGCAGACAGAGCTGCCCACATGAGGATCCGCCGTCAGTCACGCCCGTGGGGCACTTGCGCAAAACACGAATCTGGGCTGCCCCGAACGTGAGCTGATGAAGCACACCTTCCCCTACACAGGAAGAAGACTCAAAGGACACGACATCTGTGCTCCCTGAGAAAGCACAAAACCCCTAGAGCAGATTGCAGGGTGGGAGTCCAAGCAGCTGGGGTGCTGAGGCTGGAGATGTCTTCATAAACCCCCTGACCGGTTCGCTCGGCACGGGAGGTCCGTGCCTTTGCTCTGCTGCTGAGTGTGGCTCCCTGAGCGGGTGCAGGAACCGCTTTCACAGCAATGGATTTGTGATTCTATTCCAACATTCCTGAGAAGAGATAATATTATTGCTCATACTTGGCTGCCTCTAACAGCCAGACTCTCTGATTGCTTGAGAGATTAATAAAACTGTATTATTTACATCAGATGTCGCACAGAATAATATTATTAAAGCTTTGTCTTACCCATTTACCAATTCCACTGTAGATTAGTAGCATGGATTTTTTTTTCCTCCCCATAAAAGCTTTGTTCCCAGCAATCAACATAATATTTTCCAGTGATTGTATGGAAATGAATGCAGCCACAGACCAGATTTGTACAGATGAATAGAAGGTCCTGTTAGTCATTTTGTAGCTAAGTCTGTTTCCTTCCATGATGAATTTAGAGCAGTTTATTTTATTTGTCTTGATTTGAACAGCTCCCAAACCGTTATCTTATTTTATGACAGAGGAAAGGAAAGAGGATTATTCTATCACAGTTGCACCTGGAGAGCTCCTCGACACACCTCAAACATCACTGTCCCAAGGGCTATTCAGATATACTGCCCTGGAGACCCCGCTCCCTAAGACGCCACAGTAGAGGAACCATTATCATGGCGTTAATTGCCAGCACAGACACAAACAGAACCAGAGCATTAATTGATCTCTGGAGAGGAGGTTAGGTGAGAACTACAGCTTCAACTACCTTAAAAGGTAACAGGAAATAGGATGATCTGAGAGTAAGGCAGAAATGTCACCTTTTCAGCAAGGAAAGATGAAGTGTCAGGACGTGGAAGCCCATCAGCCAGGAATAAATCCAGCAAAACCTAGAACTCTCCTGCTCCCTGCAGTTTTCAACCTATCCTTCAAATCCACTTTTTCTTCAAAAAGAAACATATCAGGCACAAGACCAACCTCTGCCTAACTTCACTTCCTCCTGCTTCTAACCTTCTCTCCTTTCTTCTTTTCTCTTGACTTCCCGTTTGGGCTCCTTTCGTCCCATCCTTTAGAACCCATACACGCTCCACTGATTTATCTCTCACCCTTCATCTTACCCTGGGAGCATCATTCATGATCTTGTGTGCTACGTGGCTTTTATATAGCAATAAAGACACATTTCCCTCATGGAGCTTGTCCTGGTTGCGGCTGGGATAGAGTTAATTTTCTTCCTAGTAGCTGGTACACTGCGGTGTTTCAGATTTAGCATGAGAATAGTGTTGATAACAGGCTGATGGCTCAGTTGTTGCTAAGCAGTGTTTATACTAAGTCAAGGACTTTCCAGCTTCCCATGCTCTGCCAGCCAGGAGGTGCACAAGCTGGGAGGGGGCACTGCCAGGACAGCCGAGCCAAACTGGCCAAAGGGATATTCCATACCATCCGATGTCATGCGCACTTGTATAAGCTGGGGAGAGCTGATGGGGGGGG
>WEKW01027079.1:139800-205555 GCA_013389905.1 Sula dactylatra
GGGGGGGGGGAAGGGAAGCACTGATCCTTGCTCAAGGATTGGCTTTACCCTTTGTGAACTGTACATCCAAATCTAGGAAGGGCCTCACCACCTCAAACAGAGGCTGCAACCCACTTGCAAGGAGCAGGAGCCATGGTATCCACCCAGCAAAGAGCCATGCCCTCAGAGTCCATCATGCCCCCTCCAGCTGCAAGAACTGATGCAGCCACCCAAACAGAGCTTTCAAGAGAACGTGCAGCCATCCCTTGTCCTGGGCCGCAAGGCGTGCCTGAGTTTCAGGTCAGTATCTGACAGCAACAGTGAGCTCACCTGTGGGAGACGTGCCCAAGTAAAGGAGCTGCCCAGCCTGGTGACAGAGCTTCGGGAGGAGGTGTCCAGGCTGAGGAGTATCAGGGAGTCAGAGGAGAAGATTGACCAGTGGAACAGTACTCTACCATTGCTAAGACAGATGCACCAGCCAGCCATGGCACAAGAGACAATGGACCCCCTACCCCCTCACCACCAGGCAGGAGAAGGAGACCCAGGAGGTGGGGGAGAATGGGAGCAGGCTACTGCTTGGGGCAGCAGGCGAATCCACTCTCAGCCTGCCTCACCTTCCCAGGTGCCCGTACACAACAGGTATGAGGCCCTGGAATTAGACGGGCAGACAATTGATGATGTGGATGAAGGTCCTTCTGGGACGGAGGGGTTGTCTAGGCAGCCTACCCCCCGCATCACAACCACTCATGTTAAGAAAAAAAAGGGTAGTTGCTATAGGTGACTCTCTTCTGAGGAACGGAGGGTCTGATATGCTGACTGGACCCAGCCCACAGGGAAGTCTGCTGCCTCCCTGGGGTCTTACCACAGGGTAAGAGATGTCACTAGAAAACTCCCTAGTCTGGTAAGGTCCTCAGACTATTACCCACTATTGGTTCTTCCTGTCGGCAAAGAATAGGTAGGAAAGAGAAGTCCAAAGGCAATCAAAAGGGATTTCAGAGCCTTGGGGTGGTTGGTTTAAGGTTCAGGTGCCCAGGTAGTATTTTCCTTGATCCTTTCAGTAGCAGGGAAGAACACTGAATGGAAGAGGCAGACCCAGCTAATCAACACATGGCTCCGAGGCTGGTCTCATTGGCAGAACTTTGGGTTTTTCAATCACAGGATGGTCTATTCATCACCAGTTCTGCTGACATCCAATGGGATGCACCTGTCTCAGAAAGGGAAAAGCATTTTTGCTCGGGAGCTAGCAGGGCTGACTGAGAGAGCTTTAAACTAGATTGGAAGAGGGACAATACCGGGCTAGCCAGTGATGAGCAACAGGATGGCATGCCACAGTTCGAGGAGCTGCATAATGGTGAGATTCTTCAGACTGCTCCACATGGCGATGGGCACAATGAACTGCACTTGAAGTGTTTCTACACAAATGCGGGCAACATGAGGAACAAGCAAGAGGAGCTGGAAGCCTTGGCCCAGTCCCAGAGTAAGACATCACTGGCATAAGTGAAACCTGGTGGGATAAGTCCTGTCACTGGTGTGCCATGATGGATGGTTACAGGCTCTTCAACAGGGATACGCGGGGCAGAGGGGTGGCATTGTATGTAGTGGAAGAGCTGGAATGCACGGAGCTTGCAGTTGGCGATGGGACAGTTGAGAGCCTCTGGGTAAGGATTAAGGGACAGACAAATAAAGCGGATGTTGTCGTGGGAGTCTACTATAGGCCACCCAGCGAGGATGATGACACTGATGAATTATCCTTTAAGGAACTAAGGGATGTCTCTAAGTCATCTGCCCTTGTCCTTATGGGGAACTTCAGCTTGCCACATGTCAACTGGGAATACCACACAGCTGGGACAAACAGGTCCAGTAGACTCCTAAACCATCTGGACAGTAACTTCTTGGTACACGTACTAAAGGAACCAACCAGGAAAGGAGCCTTCCTCAGTTTGTTGCTTATTAACAGAGAGGCTCTCTTGAGTGGAGATTGGTGGCTGCTTTGGCCACAGTGACCATGAAGCAGTCAAGTTTAAAATCTATGGTGACAGGAGGAAAACTGCCAGCAAAACCTCAGCTCTGGATATGAGGAGAGCAGACCTCAGGTTGCTCAGGGAACTACTTTGTAAGGTCCCCTGGGGAAACGCTTCTGAAGGTGCTGGGGTCCATCAGTGCTGGTCACTTTTTAAGTACCACCTCCTAAGAGCACAGGAGCAGGAGATTCCAAAGGGTAGGAAGGCAAGCAGGCGAGGTAGAAGGCCAGCCTGGCTGAGCAGGGATGATCTTCTAGAAATAAGGCAAAAAAAGAAAGTATATGGCCAGTGGAAGCAAGGTCAGGCGACATGGGAGGACTACAGAGATGCTGTTCACCACTGCAGGGAGGAAATTCATGCGGCCAAACTTAGAGTTGAAGTTGGCCAGTACTGTGAGGGACAATAAAAAAGGCTTTTTAAAATATGTTAATGGCAAAAGGCAGGCCAGAAATAACAATGACCTGCTGCTTGATGAGTATGGTCACCTCACAAACAGGGACACAGACAAAGCAGACACATTTAATGCTTTCTTCGCCTCGGTCTTCAACACTAATGATGGGTTCTGGGACCCCGAGCCTCTCTAGGTTAGAGAGCCATGAGTGTGGCAATGAAAAATTCCCAACCAACCCCAAACTTGTGCAGGACTTGCTGCTCCAGCTGAATCCCTGTAAGTCAACGGGGCCTGATGAGATTCATCCAAGGGTACTTAAAGAGCTGGCTGATGTCATAGCAAGACCTCTCTCAATGATTTTTCAATGCTCTTGGGAATCTGGAGAGGTCCCAGTTGACTGGAAGCTGGCAAATGTTGTCCCAATCTTCAAGAAAGGCAACAGGGATGACCCTGGTAACTACAGGCCTGTCACTCTCACTTCTGTGCCTGGCAAAATTATGGAGAAGATTATTCTGGGAGTTATTGAAAATAACACCTGAAAGACAACGCAGTCATTTGTCCTAGCCAGCACAGGTTCACGAGGGGAAAGTCCTGCCTAACAAACTTAATTTCTTTCTATGACAATGTTACCCACCTAGTTGACCAAGGGAAGCCAGTCAATGTAATCTTTTCAGATTTCAGTAAAGCTTTCGATGTTGTCTCTCACACTATCCTCCTGGACAAAATGCCCAGCATGCAGCTGGATAAACACATAATACAGTGGGTGAGCAAGTGGCTGTTGGGTCGGGCTCAAAGTGTCATAGTAAGTGGGGTTACATCGGGCTGGCGGCCAGTCACTAGTGGGGTTCCACAGGCACCCATCTTGGGGCCGGTACTCTTTAATCTCTTCGTAAATGACTTGGATGCAGGACTGGAAGCAATACTACTTAAGTTTGCTGATGACACAAAATTGGGAAGAGCTGTTGGCACTCTTGAGGGCAGAGAGGCCCTGCAGAGAAATCTGGACAAGTTAGAGCTGGGCAATCACCAACCATATGAAGTTTAACAAGGGCAAGTGCCGGATTTTACACCTGGGGCATGGCAGCCCTGGATGTACAGACAGCCTGGGGAGCGAGAGGCTGGAGAGCAGCTCTGCGGGGAGGGACCTGGGGGTTCTGGTTGACAGCGAGTTGAACATGAGCCAACAGCGTGCCCTGGCAGCCGAGAGGGCCAACTGTGCCCTTGGGTGCATCGAGCACTGTATTGCAGCCGGTCTTCTCTCTAGTGACCAACAACAGGACCTGAGGAAATAGCAGGAAAATGTGCCAGGGGAGGTTTAGGTTGGGTATTAGGAGAAGGTTCTTCCCCCAGAGGGTGGTGGAGCACTGGGACAGGCTCCCCAGGGAGGCAGTCACGGTGCCAAGGCTGGCGATAGTCAAGAAGCGCTTGGACAAGGCCCTCAGAGACACGGTGTGAATTTGGGGTTGTCCTGTGCAGGGACAGGAGCTGGACTTGATGATCCTTGTGGGTCCCTTCCAACTCAGGACATTCTGTGACTCTGATTAGTACAAGGCCAGAGGCACCTCACAGATTTCAGTGTGTTACTTGAAAATGAACCAAACAAATTGGAAATGGAAGCAACACATTTGAGAAGTTTCCACCATCCATTCCTGTGAGCTGCTAAAGAGCAGCTGAAGAGCCATCAGAATTGCTGATCTGCATCAGAAGCTTCATGCCATTCACTGACTTCAATTTTTACCCCCATTTCTTTCTACCCTTTTCAACAGGCCCACCATGCTGTTCCCAACTCTTCTCATCCCCTTGCCCAGGATCACTACACTGGAAGTTTTCAAAATCAGCAGCTTTCAAAACCTCGTACTTGTCAAGCCATGTTAACTCGAAATAAATTAGTAGTTTTTAAGTCATCAGATGTGACTCAACTCATCCTTGGACAGCATCCCACCATCAAAACGCATTCAGCCTAATTACATCAGCCTTTCCTAAAACCCCATAACTCTGTTAGGAGAAAAAAAGGAGGAAAGAAAAAAGGCAGAGAGATGTTTCTCTTCTTACTCATTACATTGATATATTGGAGCTACCTTACCAATTCAGGTAGTTTCAAACAACACAAACTCAAATCCATCCCTAGCTTGCTCACCATTCTGAAGAGAAATCTTCCCCATTTTCCTATTCAAATTAATCTTGAGCTTCATTTTCTCTGTTTATATTGTTCGAATATAAAATAACCCCAACGTTTAATACATCTAGATACTGCATTCCAGTCTATTACCCTATTTACATAGCTAAAAGAAGCATTTTTATTGCTTGAATTATCTATGGTAGTTTACGACAGATATTTCAATGCTATCATTGTTCTAACCTTGAAATCTTATCAAGGAGTGCAACTTTTATGATATGAGGCCATACATTATCTCCTCATTCCCAACTAATTTTCATTCCTAATAAAAAAGCAAGCAAGCAAACCATGCCAGAGCAGGCACTTATAGCTCCTGAATACAGTTATTACAGCAGGAATAATTTATAAATCCCAATGAAAGGATGCTACATAGACCAAGCAAAATAACAAAACCATTGACCTAAACTACTTGGCTCAGTCATCATTGCACACTCATTTCCAAATTAATCTCCACTATGCTTTTTTAATGCTTCTTTCCATTTTCCTACACTTCCTGAATCTAGTGCGGGTTGGAAGTCAAGACATCCAAGCAAATCAACAGAAAGGTCTCTTCTGCTAGAGATCCAGGCTGGACTGGGCAGAGCAGTACTTCACTCCAAAGATTATCTGCACAGTATTTGTTGCCTTCTTAGAAATTCAAGGAGAGAAACAGATTCTTTAAGGAGAATCTAAGATGTCCATCACAACTTCAAAAAATTAACTGAAACACCTATGCACGACACAGTGCACCTTTGGCCAGCACAAACGCAAACTCCAGTAGGAGGGGGAGATCCACACAGGCCAATTTCGCCCTTAACTTTTGGGCCAAATACCACAGGGATACTCCATGACTCTCTAATATCTTTCACCAGTGTTTTATTGCAATCTGGTTTAGTTCAGAAGGGTTTTAACCTTCAGAATAAGTGCCCAGCGTGTGCTGCAGAAAAGGAAATAAATGGTATCTTTTTCATTTCATTTTATCCTTTATGTCATGATTCATTTCCAGTACAGCCAACAGAGATAAAGCTAAATGGAAACTATTTTTTCCTTCTAATATTTCTTTGTTCACTGAAAAACAGCCAAATAGTTACTTTTGGATAATAACAGACCAAAATGGCTCATCATCCATCTTCTTTGTGGTAGTAGTTCTAGGGGTTTTTTGGAAATTCATTTTCAGTTTTCAATTTACCTTCTTGGAATGTGCTTCAGCAACTTCCACGCAACTTCCAAGAGCAGCACATGAGCCGCGACAGGAGTACTTTAGATTTGATTTAGTCATCCCACCACAGAAACAGCAAAAGATTCAAAACATGAAAGCAGTAAGATCATGGGAGATATGGCAACAATCTCGTGTATCTTCAGGGATGCATGGAGCACAGATCCTTAACATTTGGGACTTTATGCCATTCATTATTTGTACTTTCAAATAAATGTTATTACTTGCTGAGCACAGTAGAGGAAGCCTAGCTAGAATGAAGATACAGATGCTGAAGCCTGGCTACAGAAATCTTTTGCTGGGCCCTGAAGAACAACAACATGCTGGCAGATGCTTAGATATCAGCAGATGCTTAGTTTCCAGAAAGTGGTCCTCCCGTATCGTCCCAACCTGGGATGCTCTCCTGCATCAGGAGCCTAATCAGCAAGGCACTTGAGAATGTGCTTATGTCTATGAACGTGCTCTAGTCCTGCTGCTTTTCAGTGCAATGACACTTGAACACAAGCTTAATTTAAAAGTATGTGGTTAAGTGTTTTGCTTAGCAGGAATGGATTTAAGTGTACATTTAAAGGCTTCATTGAACTGGCATTTAACAGCTGCAGAGTAACCTGAAAAAACTTCCCTAGAGAGGAGGGTGGTTTTACATTTGTTTTCTCTCTTCCTCCCTGAACTAAGGTTAACCATTCCAAGGGAACAAAGACCTGCATCTTTTCATAACATAAAAGACAAGCCAAGAAAAGCAATACTGCAGTGGTTATCAGCACCAGAAGACAACTGCAGGAACCAAATGAAAGCAGAATTAGAATTGCAGCCCCAGAGAGTTCAGCTGCCATATCAGATTAAGCACCTCACTCCGCTGTGCACATCAAGACTGAAAGCCAAGGCATCAGTGTGAAAAAAGGGTGTCAGATTTGGAAACCCAGATTTGAACTGATTCCATCTAGACACTGGGTGCCAGTGTTGATCCGCTCGACATTTTGCTGGAGACTGTCCCTGGACAGGGAATGCTCTTTGTTCTGTTAAAAAAAAGCCACTTTCAACTTTAGAGACCACGTTGTTTATCTGCTTATTGATCTTCTCTAGCTGTTGGCTGATTACCCAGAAACAGAAATTGTAGCCAACTATATCTGTTTTAATAAATGTTTCACAGCAGAGGAAGGGCATTCACCACAACACATCATTCCCAGTTTTTTCAGCCACTTCTCTAGCAGCGGCAGGTATCAAGGCGCAGGGCGGCAGCAGGCCCTGCCAGGGCGCGAGCCGGCTGGGAGCCCAGCCGTGTTGGGGCTCTCGGGTCTCACCTACAGCACTGCGTGATCCCCGTGCCCAAATACACAGACTGGCCAAGTCGTCACACCAGCATCACAGGCAGCTCGATTTTCTTCCTTCATTTTTCAACTGCCTTCATAATGTATTCCTTCTGATTTTTTCCCTCTCACAGTTACCTTTTCTGTACTACTTTAGGAATCTGGGCTACTCAATACCACACAATGGCCAATACAGGCATGACTAACTAGGACATCAACCTTACAGAGCAGTGCATTAACTAATCAGTGACATCACACGGTTCGTGGGGAAATGCCCTTGAGAACAGGAAAGGTGAAACATTATACCATTGAGCACAACAGTTAATAGTAAAAGCAACCAGGAATGCTGAGCTCACAGTGCAGACACCTTCTATCAATAACCAGAAAGCAAATGCATTTCAAGGATGGTGCCATGAAAGAGTCCACTGAGCTGCCGTAGCAATTAGGTAGTCTTCTGCTTCCGGCACTAGAGATTCATTATTAATTTGTGGTCATGACTGATAAAAAAATCTAGAAGGTAATTTTATCCTCTTCACTGAAAACAAAGCTAAAGTGATCTAATTATGTCATAAAAACATGCCTGGGGCTCAGTCCTGTTTCCTAAATTCACAGCTGCCTATCTTGCAAAATTTGCCACAAGCATAATTTTGCAAGCTATGCAATAACATGCTCTTATCTCAGAGAACAAGATTTCAGCCCCACACGGGATCTGCCCAATGCCTGAATGTATTCAGAAGCAAGAGCTTATTCTGATTTCAAGGACCTTACTCTGATCCTAAATCCTTGTTTGTTACTCAAAGGCAGATGTTTTGGATCTGGGTGGTCAGACCTGCCCTATCTCTTCTTTCACACATCCAAACTTAATTAATGGACATTAAAAGGACATTTATGCAAGCTAAGGTTAGGGCAGGCAGGGAAGGTGAAAAAGGAAATGCCCGTAAGACTGCTTTAAAAACAGAAAGAGGAAAAATAAAAAAGCAAAGCAACAGACAAAAATCATAGCTTCAGAGTTCAGAGTGGATGTCAAGAAAACATCCTTCAGGAGCAGGGAAGTACAGCATGCTAACAGGCTTCCCAGACACCCTGCAGAATCACTGTCCTTGGAGCTTTTCAAGATGCAGCTAAACAAAAGCACAGATGACCTGATGTAGTGTTGGTCAACACTCCTGCTTTGAGGAGGAGTCTGCAGCAGAGCCCTCCTGCCGTCCCTTTGTTAGTGCAAATAGGAGAATATCTGTTGCTTCCAGATCTGTCAGCACATTACAGAAACACCACCAGGCGCATACAGAACTGAAGCAGGCTAACAAATAACCATGCACTGCATCCTTCCTCAAGTGAGGTTTTTCCTTGATTGATATCAAGACTAGTCACTTGAAATAAACATCTTGAATTCAAGTTGGAAGGTGACTTGCCTGTCACTTCTGAGCATGTGCCTTGAAGGACGTGGGTGTAATTTCATGCACTTTTTAGACAAGACATGGCTGGGCTGCACCGTACGCCTCCCACGCTGCCAGGCCAGCTGCAAGACAAGCCCTGCAGGGACACTTGCAGCCTGCCTGCCAGTTTAGATTACTAACATCCACTTCCGAGACCTCTGCACTGACACACATATTTGAGAGGGAGGGAGAAGTGTCCAGCCACCTACTTAGCTCTGCTACAACCGGAGTGGCTGCTGGCCATCATTCTTAGATCTCTGCACGAAGAAACCTGATAGCCGTTACTGCAAGCCCAAGTACACCGCTCCAGTTCTCCCAAACAAAACCCACCTTCCAGTCAGGGGATGAAGGGAAACCTGCAGAGACCACCTATCACACCATGACTGAATGTTCCTGTCCTGTTCCATTCTACTTATCGCCAAAATGGAAAAAAAAAATCACCTCATTCACTCTTGTCTCCCTGGACAACACACTGCGAAGCTTCGCTCAAAGGTTAGGCCTGTATCTATTGACAAATGCTCATTTAAATTCTATCTAGAATAGCATGATGGTCCAAATACTTCAAGGAGACCTTGAAAATACCAGGGATTCATGCAAAAAGATGTTACAGGTGAAAAATCCCTATATACATGCTACAAGAAAGGCATCTATTTTATAAATATTGTCAAGGAAACAGGATACAGGTTTGCTTTAAAGAACACTGAGAGCACGTTAATGGAAAGAGAAAAGACTGGGACTGAACCCAGAAAAGAAGATACCTCAAGATCCCAAGAACCAGCCTTAATCTTGTTCTACTACATGGAGCAAACGTACGTGTTGTTTAAATTTCACATCACTGATATTAAAGCTGAATGTTTTGACTCCAATAATACAGTTTTACACTGAGAAAGAACATATTGGAAGAGTTTGCATGTAAGCACAAAAATACCGTGGTAGGTTCCCACATGCAAATAATGAGGAAAAAAGGCACGCTTTATTGAGCATTCAACATGAAACAGCTCAAAAATAATTTCTTCCACTTCCATTCTTCCCTACTACTTTAATTACGCTGTTTATATGCAACACAAGTGTACCCTCTTTAAGGGCAAAGATGCAAACCCTACTTAAACTTCAGGTGGGGAGTACGGGAAGTAGACACGCTCACCCACCCAACCTCACATTCTCTACTGCTGACAAGAGGAAGGCGAAGCAACAAAATCCGTTTATTACAGACAGTTCCCTTAGCCTGCCTACCACAGAAGAGAAAAATTCCGAGCTTCTCTGACTATCAGTTTACACCTTGAACATTTTCTATTAAGAAAACATTAAATTTAATCTAAACAGTCTTCAGTTCTTGAACCCTTCAAACAGCCAAAGCATATCCAGGCAAAGCATGGAAGTTCAACCCTTTCAAATACTCACACTGGAAAGAATTTACACAGCACCTATTTGACATGCAATTCAATCTCAACAAGTAAAACCTCTTTTCTCTAGAGCTATGCGTCAGGCGCTCAGAGGGGAAACACAAGGAAGTCAAAGCAATGCTTCAGTGGAAAAAATAGGGCCTATTGTAAACGATAAGGTACAGAAGGCAACACATAAGCCTCCTAATCAGCAATAGCTCACTAAAGCTTGCAAGAGGTTCATGCAGCGGACTTTTCTGTGACTGCCGCCACAGTCTTCACTGTACTAGCTAGCCAAAACAGATATTTTTTGCCTAAAACCCGTTATGAGCTGTTCATTTTCTTACTGCTTCACTCCATTCAATACTTTTTAATCATGTCTAAACAACTGAGCTATTAAACAAATTCCAAAGCAGCACAGCAGGCTGGGGCTTACGCAAGGTAAAGATCAGAGCAGTAAGAGAGAAAGGCTACTGTGGCTGCAGATTAAACCCTCCCATTCTCACAAAGCAGCTGCTGGACTCCACTGCCACGTATTCAGGATTACAGCCATTTCTCACTCCTGTCTCCTGCTGACATCGTAAAAGACATTCAGGGTATGATTTACTTCCATAAAGTTACAGGCATCCCACAAAGGAAGGAGAAAGTTATATAACTACCCTTTCAGAGATGAACTCCCCGCTGCAAACGCCTTTGTTAGCCTCCACTAGAACATCTTTCAAGGGCCGGTTTGTACAGTGCAACACTTGAAGCTTTCCAGACAGCTTCAGCATCTTGGAAACTGTCTTGAAATGAGAAACTCCACACTGCTGTGACCACAAGAGAGCTGCTGTACTGCACACCCATCACTTACAGCAGAGTAATTGGAAAACTTTTAGTGACGTTTAAAGACATCTACCCACCTGCTTCTGTAAATACTGGAAGGTTTTGCTGCGATCAGGGAATTGTTGTGTCACAAGTCAGGAAGAAACCAACGTCACACATTAGAAGACCACAAAGAAACTGCTAGTGTCCTACAATGCCCACAGAGACAAAAGATGCATCTCCCTTCGTTATGAACCCTGGTATTTGGGAGAGGTAGTCCCTGGAGCAAGAAGGTTTACAGCCTGTGATAGTACCACTACCTCATAGGTCTTGTTCCATGTTTTGTTACCGACAGAGCCCTACTCGTGCATTAAACATCTAAAGAATATAGGAAAAAACCACATTTTGTAAGCAAGGGTAAACATACTGTCCCAGTTACAGGATTACACCTGCCATTCAACCCCATCTCACCTCAATTTCTCATCCTTCAAATAAATTAATGCCATTTGTTCTTAAGAATTTTTGCTCCACAGGCTAGCCGAGCACTTTGACCCAGTAACTCCCCCCTTTCCAACTGCACCCAAATTCTTCCAAAAGGGATCATTTCCACCAGATAAACTAAGTTCTACCAGACCTTGGCTTCCAACCAGAAACTCTATTCCCTTGATCAAAGGCTTCAAACCTCACTCAACTCAATTTTTCCTCAGCTCCTTTCATCCCCCGTCCCCCCTGCAACTCCCCTGCTGACAAAGCAGCTCCCGCTGGTCCCACCGAGGAGCTCCCAGGAGACCTGGAAGGAAAATAAGGAGCCTCTCCTGGGCCTGGCCCAGCGCCCCTCGAAGGGCCAGCAGCACAGACGGACGAGCAGGATTACAGACTGCTGTCCAGTAAAATTTCAGCCATGCCAAAGTTTATCAGCACTGCAAAGCTACCCAAGGCTCAAGTGAAATTGGATATATTCCACAGTACAGACACATAACAGAAAGCTTAACAACGTGTGGCATTTATATAATATGTTCAAAGCATCATTTAGGCATTACCTGCAGCTCAGGGGACTGGTCAGCCAGGCTGGAACTCTATTTAGCATTAGTTCTCATGGATTTTTCTGATAATGGATTCTTCACTTGTGCCAGAAATGCCATAAAAATAGATCCATTTGGGGGTAGCACAGCCCGTGTGCTTTCATTGCAACCTAGTCTCTAAAGAACAACATACACTTTTTCAAGCTCTAAATAAAGTTTTCCTTTTAATTTGTTTTCTAAACAAAAGATTGTGATAGTCTTTCTTTTATCCAAGACACTCGTCTACTTTCAGCACTATAGCCTGAAACAAAAACTCCCAGGGAGAATTAATGGCTATCATTTCCGTACACACAAGTTGCACCAGGCTTTGTTGCGTTTTGGTCCAATGCACTTTCAGTAATATAGATTTTTCTGTAAAAGATAAAAATTACAGCTGGCTTGCCCATTGAGAATCTGCTCATACATAATTACATGTCTGGAACAAGAATCCTAGCTTCCATTAAGTTTCTGTTTCCACTAACTTTCTTACCTACCAGCCACCTGAGGCTACCAGCTCAGCAGGACACCAACATGCACGTGCCATCATGGAAACAAGAATAAATGAAGATCCTGGGAGATTGTTTAGGACAGATGCAGCAAGAAAGCATGTACGGACAACCTGGTCATGTATTCACAACAAAGCACAACTGCTAATGAGATTACCATATGAAATATGCTAGCACAAACTCATTTTCCTCCCACTATATGTTCCTGTAAGGCTGGCCTGATTTTATAGGACAAGAGGTTGCGTGAGAGAAACAGGATAAAAGCGAGATCAATGATTGTAAGAAATTTTCATTAGCATAAAGGTTCCTCTGTGTTAGTTTACAGAATTGAAAAAACCATAACACAATGTCTGGAAGATTAATTTCGGGAGAGTCTGAGACCTGGATCTCTGTCCAAGATATTCCAAAAAATGTACACACAACAATTTCTGACACAGCATGAAGAACAACCTGCTTTTTTCTAGAGACCAACAGGATAATTTTCTAATTGCCTTTATTGTCACTTCCATTAGAACCACGGAAATGCTTCGTGCTTCAAAAATACAGCCTGTTTTCCTAGCAGTGAGTGGAGCTTATGTAATTTTTAATATAAAATAAGAATTCACTTGATACCAAACTAGAGAATCTATTCAATTAAAATACAGGATCATTCCAAATGCCCAGTCTCAGATGTTTCCGAGCTCTAACCAAGACATATGAGGCATGAGCACTAAAGTGATTAATCTGCAGGAGGCGAAAACTCATGGAATTTAACGACATGGCACTGAAAAGATAGCTCCAGCAGCGAGTGCTCAGGCTGAGCAAAAAACCCAGTGGCCTAAAAAAGAGTAGAGGGGTCGGGAGAAGGCTGAACCGTAAGATATTCCCACATTCAGAAGATAAATGGACAGGCATTTGCATCTTCGACTACAGATGGTCTGCAACCGAACGTGCAGTCATGTAAAAACCGATCACCTTCGCTTACAGAGTGGGGAACTAAGCACAAACGGAAAGAAAAGCAAGAGTAAAAAACAATATTCTGCAAATTGTCTTCCTCCATACGGCCAAGGAAAAACGATCCTGAAATTAATGTGCTCATCAAACAAGTAGGGGATAGCATTTTCACATCGGCAACTCTAACAGGGCACAGAGGAAAGTTATGAATCCTGGAAGGGGAGAAGTATACTACTTGTATTTCAGATGTTACGTGGTACATAAATAAGCATTTGAAAGACTAATCTTCTTAAAAACCTTCAGACAGAAATAACAAGGAAAAAATGCTCAGAAACTAGCCACTTCTTGAAGCAATAAGCTCTAATGGATTAGTTGGAACCCATGTTTTCATGCTTTTTATACCCACCCCCTTTCTTTTCTTCAGCTTTTGTGCTAAGCTGAAAATATCCAGCCATCCCACCCCTACTGTTTATGGAAGAAACGACAGAAGTGCCAAAATCCCCACCCTCCATTCTCAATTGCTTATTATCAAGAACGGAGGCCACAATATTGAAGCAGCAATGCGTATTTATATCTGTTTGGCAGAAAGATCTATTTTGAATGAATGAGCTCCTATTTTTCCCAGTCTGAAATACACTAGTGGCATGGAATTTATCATCTGGATTCAGTAATTCTCAATACAGGAAAACCTGGGTACGAAAATCTGACCCATCACAGAAGAAAAACATCTGGATTTACACCAACGCTATAAAACACTTCTCATAGCTAAAATTGTACTAAGATTAATTAAAGAATTTACAAGTTGTTCGTGAAACTGTCTCGGCCTTGAAATTAGTTGAAAGACAGGAANAACAGAAAAGGAGTTCAGCGCATCTCCTCGGTGTGTGCTCGGCAGCTGCCTCCCCACTGAGCCATGCCAAAGACCAGGTAGATGATGCCTCTCCACTGCAAAAGCAAAACCACTCTGTAGCCGTAAGATGGCTCTTAGCTAGAAAAAAACTAAAAGTCAAATCAGAACAACCTACCCAACGTGTATGAAAACTGTACAAGTTAATCCTTTGAGTGAAAGGTATTTTAAAAGACCTGGTCTGTCAATCAGCTGCGGCCAAGGTGGAGGGAGGACTCCAGTGAGAGAAGCAAAGAGCGATAAGACCAACTGTTCAGTTATATCCTTACAGATGAGATCTCTCACTGTGAAGTTTCCAAGATAAAGCACAGCACAGCACTTCCCTCGGGGCAGAAGGCAGTCGCCGTGACTCTATCAAGTAACTAGTTATAATTTTCATGCAAATAACAAGAATAATCAAATTACTATCACAGCTGTGTCAGCCTGAAGAAAATAACATCTATGAGATGATCAAAGCGAGCAGATGACCTCACAGAGAGCACACTGAAGATATCATCTGCCCTTCTGCAACTTGTTTGCTTTGGTACGAGCTAAAAATGAAAAAAAAAATATTACCTCTCAGACTGCTTGTAACTGCCTGGGTGAGACTGTCACAGGCTGCGCACACCACCAGCTTTCCATGAGTGTACGTCACATCTACTGGTCAATATTCAAGGGGTCACACGCAAGTGTATCCACTTCGTGTTTATTTTTACTCAATCTTTACTGGCATAGAAATACAGGCAAAATGCATTTGCTAGCCCTCAGGGCAAAGCACCAGACAAATCTGCATGTTAAGGAATGGATGAAGCTGTTGAACCAATGAAGAAAAAAGCAAATAATCTGAAAGAGCTTTCCAGTGAGTTTTGGTGGGTTTGGTTTTTGGGTGTTTTGAGGTTTTGGTGGTGGTGGGCTTGGGGGGGGGGGTGGGTTTTATTTTGTTTGTTGGGTTTCATTTTGTTTGTGTGGTGGGTTTGGTTTTTTTTGTTTGGGGTTTTGTTTGTTTTTAAAGCAGAAGTGATTTCTTATCTCCACTGACTGTCAAACCTCAGGGTCGCATCACAGGAAGCTGCGCTTTCAGACACTGGCAGGTCTAGTTTACTACTGTTTTACTCTTCCCGAACTGGTCATGGCTGCGGTGTTTTTCTTGCACGTGCTGTTGTTTTTAATGTAAAACTCACAGAGCATGAGTTATCTTTTACACAACTTAACCCCTATTAAATTTATTTGAAATACTGGTTTAAAAAAATTATTAGTCCACACACAGAGGGCATAATTGCATTGCTCACGTCTTTCGGAAACCAATCTAAAAACAACATGATGAATTTTATGACAGGGATACTCAGACACAGCTAATAAAAATCTACACTTAAGGAAATAAATGTCATAAGTAACCCATTTTGCTTTCATTCTATCGCATAAATTAAAGGTCGTACACTTAACTCTTACAGATGAAATGATTTCTCTCATAATGACGTTTATAGAGCACGTTACAGCACTGGGCTGGGCCTGCAATGATGCAAGTCAGGAACTTCAACTGGACTCATCCATTTGACCAGCTACAGTCGGCATAATTACATTCACTGCCCAGAAAACAAGTTTTCTAGAAGCACCCTGTGTACTGAGAGCTAACCGGACAGCCAGTGATGCGCTGTTAAAAGGGTCCGGAGGACAGAGGCGTGCCTCTAAGTTTGTGCTGGGCAGTTCTCAGAAAAGTTGTACCTGCTGCGGCACCGTCAGCGCGAGGACGTTCGGTGCGAACGTCATTTGAGCTCTCTCCACAAGGTCTGGACAAAATGTGCTCGATAGTAGAGATCAGAACCTGATCTGGTTCTCTTTTAAGAGAGGTTCAGTTTCATTCCTTTCAAGCAGGCATTGGTCATATCAGACCAACATATCTAATAATTAAGCACCATTAAGTAATTAAAGTTTTTGCAGTAAACCCACAGAATTACTAGACAATCATTAGGGATTAAATACTCCCAGTACAAAAGAGAATGTGTCAAAGCCAATTTTCAGGAACAAATTGGAACCTGTTGCAGTTTTCCATATAAAATTGGGGAGAGCAGACTGTTTACATCAAATTTTACTATTTTCTGTGAGATTTGCATTTTTCCACCAAAAGTATTTCTCACTGACCACAGTTATCTAGCAAATTAAACAGGTGGAATAATTTTCCCCAAAATATTTTAATCTGTAGCATATTTAGTCCAGGTTTTCCATTTTAATTTGTTGTTAATTGTTACCTGTTATTTTATACCAGGCTTTACGATCATCTAGAGAAAGAATGCACTTTCCAAGGCTTGGTACAGCACAGCTACAAAGAAGTATGGGTCAGTTCTATTAGTACTTCTACAAGGTGAAAGAAAGCCAGGTCATACTTATTTCGCTCTACATTTCAGGAATTACTGATTGACAGGCCCTATTCTTAGGAATAACAACAATATCACTGAGCCTTTCTATGCTTGAATAATCATTATATTTCCTCTTTAGTAACACAACAGGGTTTATAGGGAAGACCCAAAAGCATGAAGCCATAGTGACCTTCCCCACTTGAGAAGAAGCTGCTGAAAATGACAGCTGATGATTAAAAAAAACAGCAACTGAGATAATGCTCCAGCCATTTCATCTCCAGACACATCAGCCCGTAATAATCAGAATAACAACAAACTCAGACTGATGACACTCCCTCCTCCCGCCGATTCTCCCCCTTCTTTAAACAGCATTTCATCTCGCCATTTCTAATACTTGGGGAAAGAACCAATTTGCACTTTCTGCACTAGTTCCATGCTCCGAGACTCCCTGAACGCAGCCCCAAACACCCTGATCACTGAGTCACCTCTGCTCTGGGTGACAAAGCAGATACCCATGTAACAGTACATTTTCATCTCCATATTGACAGCGTTACAGGTGCTGTTTCCTGCCACCTCCCTAAAATTGTTGTTAATAGTCTCCTCACACAGCAGCAGCTCATGCTCTGAATGAAGCATCGCTGCTTTTGCTCAGCCTCAGATTATCTATATGTGGCATTTTCCAGACACACGAGCTGCAAACACATTCAAGTAAATGCCTTTTCCCCTTACCCATTTTTTAGATATGGTAATGAATAGCAAGAATTGTAAAGGCAGCTGGTGTTAGGACACAAAGAAAATATTAAATCAGGAGAAAAATCTTACACATGCATACATACACAAGCACCCTTTCTATTTATATATAGGAAGCTGAACCATTCTCAACATAGCTTATATCTGCACGATCAACTTTTATACAGTGCAATACAAAACACCTTGGTTTGAGTCAAGGAACAAAAAAATAGTCTAACAGAAGCAAACAGCCCCATCCATGAACCACTACAGCTGTTGGGGAGCCATAGCAGGGACCGAGAAGAGCGTTTGAAGGCAAAAACCAAAATAATTGCCCAGCATCCCTCAACACATGTAGTTTTGCGAGGGAAAGCTGCATCAGTCCGTCTCTGACTTATCTGGGGACTCGTTAACAAACTTCAATCTAAGTAAATCACAGAGAATAAAGCAGAGCAGTTCAGCACAGGACATTTTGCCACACTGATCTCTTAACATGCATCACGGACACAACTCTGACTTTATTTTCCTTTATCCTATATTCAGCTTGCCAGACTGAATTCAAAGTGCCTCGACTGAAGTAACCAACATGTTCAAGTGAAGAGCAGCATATATCCCTCCAGCTGCACACAGCTGTAACCAGTGCTGTGCTCTTCGGTTTTAAAATTACGATTTCAGTTGAGCACAGCCTACACGAAGGGGTATGTTTTGGTGGAAGAAAAGGAGGAGCTTTTTTTTTTTTTACATCTTAAATGGCTGACAGCTAATGATACTGCGTTCTTCATCAAAATATTATTCAAGGTGAGAATGCATGGTAATCAGGGAGACACAGATCACCACACAGCATGTGTATTCACTTCTGGAAATGCAGATAAAGTTAATTAAATACTCAATTAATTTGAATTAAGATGGATTCACCCTACTTGAGCTGATCAAAACCCTAAACCGAAAGGTATACTGCACAGAGTAGTAGCCTTTTGTTATCGAAGCTTTCCTGAAGATACATTAGTTGTGTAGTCTAATACATACATACAGGCCTTTTTCATCGCATCTGCTTTAGCTCTCAACAACTTCTCAGCTTTCCAAGGAGTAACGCAGGCGACTGAACGATAGGGGAATCCTGTCCTGTTGCTCAGTGGACAGGACGACCGCTTAAAGAGCTCTTCAGATGCCCAAGAAACACCTATATGACACCACGTAGTTCACAAGTTCTGTGCATGCAGGAGTGACAAAAAGACCAAAGAAAAGCAACGTAGCAAATGGGATTAAGAGGTCAAAGCAGAGAATTTCAGAGAATCTCACCCATTCCCACTCAGCGTCAGGGCAAGAGTGGAACCGATGGAGACCTGGACACTGATCTCCTTGTGCGAGATCAATCCCTCATCCAAAACACGATGCTTTCCGCTTACCATAGTCCAGCCCTATGGACATCCGGACCATCCTCCTCCCCCATGAAACCCCCCTGCTGGCCTGTGTCTTGGTCACCTGAAGAGGGGCTGGGGGTCCTTCCACTTTTCTTTCTTGCAAGAAACCACCAGGAATCACCAGCAATTCAAAGCTTAAGCTACAGATCGAGCAGGGCTCTTCCAGTAAGGTGGGCCCCAGCAAACTGCTTGGAAGTTAGTTACTTATAGTCAGGTTCTGCTTGGACAGATGACATTTTAATCTCAAAACCAGAAAGAAATACCACCGGGTAAAGAAAAGGGGAAGGAATTACCATCCAGGCGAGGTGGATTTGGACGGATTGAGAGGAGATGTCTCACAGGAGCTTAGATCCAATCAGCACATGTCAGAGGATTTTGTGGGATAGGTTTTCTGTTACTCAAGCAGGCTTCCTTTCAGTGCCTCTGCAAACTGCTTTCTATTTCCCAGCCATCACTGCTATGAAAGATAAGTTCAGTTCACAGCAAGCCACTAAAAGTCAAACCACTTCCTCTTTTTCGGCAGGAATTGCTTTGCCTACATAATCAAAAGTCAACTAGCCTCCTGCTAATGGAGAAACTGGAGCTTAAAGCTAATTCTTCCTATCTAAATTGCTGCATATAGACAGCTTTAGCCTGTATTTTCAGCAATCCACACACACAACTTCCTCTAAAGTATATCTGATCTCTGTATCAGGCGGAAGATTTACGTGCCTAAATCAAGATGTAGATACTCAAATATATATCCCACTGAAGAAAAGAAAAATATGGACCACTAAAAGCAGTGTAAGACGATGAGGATTCTTGCAGAAGTCCCAGCTGGTACAGGACAGACACAAGCTGATCTCACCAGCTGAGGACCAGCCCCAGTATCCCCTTCTTTAAGCACAAAAACAAACTGATAAAATTTATAACCGTTAGACAGTGACCTCTAAAACTGTATTTGTGAATCCTGTGGAGCAAGAAACATTTTCCAGGCCGGTGGATTTCTGCAGGCAGCTCCAGGACTGAACTAGAATTCAAACCTCTGGTCACATCAGAAGGCCAAAATAGTAGTAAAACCTGCAGTTACAAAGAGCTCCCTCCCCTGCCAAGGTGCAGAGCTCTGTACAACATCCTAAAAGCAAATTAAAACATAATAAAAACAATTAAACACAACAAGCTCTTGGAATGCAAACAGAGACGTACAGTAAGGAGCCCCGACATCAGGAATACAGAAACTGGCTCAGATGGTGACTGTGGACCCTTGGAAATGTCATTCTGCAGAAAGAACACAGGAAGGGCCAACAACTATGTTCAGAAACTGGGATATAGTTTGGATCGCTTACCACAACACTTTCCAAACAGGGAAATGAAAACCCAGGATTCAGATTTTCAAAGTCAACAGAATTTCAATGGCAGATGATTTGGAAGACAAACCGACCAAAAATCTCCTTAGGAGTGGCTATAATTAAAAGACATATCAGCCAATTCTAACTATTAAAAGAAACTCCAGAGCTTGTGAGAAGACCTTAACTCTCACAACCTTGATCCATTGAGGAGATGTACCTGGCAAACCGACATATGGAGATAAAGTGAAACAAAGAATAGAGGCTGCATTAGTAGCAACAAGGATTTTTCAGAGATCTGAGATGCTATCTTCAGCATCTCACCTTCCTTTTTATAGCTACCATGGTTGTACCTGCTCAAGCACACTGTGCATGTGTAAGGATCAAACGGTAATGAAGGACGGACAAGCCTTTTAACCAAATTGGCTTGGCAGTAAGTCTGAAATTTTCACACAGCTCATTAGTGGTGACTTTTTATGGAAATGCAAGCTGAAACAAAACCAAATGCATCTAACAACCACATGTTCTGCAAATAGATTCCTTGATTGAAAAGAAATGGCTCTTTTTTATATGCGAAAGAAAAAAGGAGCAAGGAAGGAGGAAAATGAGGGTTTGGGGAAAGAACCACCACAATGAGAGTCCTTCATAAAGTGCCCTCACACTGCTCTGCCGAGACTTCCAGGAACTGATTTTCAGCACCTTTCACCTCTCATGCACAGCAACCCACAGGTCAGGCAAGTGCATCTCAAGCACAAACAGCCCCCCATTTCCAAATGCCACGAAAGCAGAAGCAACATCAAAGTCTTGCAAATTCTTCAGTGTTTTCTGCGCTACTTCCATGCACTCCTCTAAAAGGGGCTGATCAACAGAGCAGCTGCGCTGCCAGGGGAGGAGCAGTGGCACCTCCTTGACAGCAAAGTGTCCCTGTATTGAGCTGAGCAAGTGTCACTTGATATTTGTTTAAATGCTTAATACTGGATCCTATTTACAAAGAATTAGCATTCCTGTCCTCCCGCGTCTGCACTGATTGCTCTCGTTTGCATATGCAAATCAAGTGCCAGTATGAGACACTTAATATTCCCTCAACTTCATTTAGTGCTGCAGCAACATGGGTCAATATCTCACTCCATCCTCTAGTATGTGGGCTGGGGAGGGTTCTAGCTGAGTCAGCAAACGCTAATAGGCTTTGCTGCTTTCAAGTCTTAAAATCAATTAGTAGTATATTAAGGCAGACATGCTGGGAGCTCATTTAAGTTACAAAAATCTTTTGTATAGCTAAAAAGAATAGGAAGGTTGACTCTTCCTTCCTCAGTTCCCCAGGGACTTGTTTTAATCTGAAGTCGTAAGGGAAAGCAATGCATCTGCCACAACGTTTACTGAAACGAGGAGCCACCCTGCCATTTGTGCTGGCTTCAGAGGGAAAGCAGTAAGGACATCCAAAAAACCCCCAGTCTTTAGTACAAGTTTTTTCCCGACCCTCCTTTGAACAATATTAACATACACAGACAGCAAGAGGAATTCAGATCAGCGTATCCACAGCCACCAACCCTCCGCCCTTGCATTCACAACATTAATCCTACAGTGCACTGACATTTACAGAGCAGTGGCTGCAGGCTGCCACAGCACAAAACATCCGACCAAGTAGCACAGGTTCTCCACTACTAACACCACAAGCTTCTCAGAACAAGCACTGCCACGAGAAGCTGCGTGATCAGCTTAGGCAAAGAAATGGTCCAACAACGCCCCAGCCTGCAGCCTCCCCGGCCTCACGCGCCTGCAGCAGACCCACTGAACACCCCCCGCCCAAACCCGCGTGCTCCGCGTTAGCTTCCCCACGCGGACGGGTGCTCAGCACCAGCGCCGCGCTGGAAGTCAGCGACTGCGCCAAGAAGATCCACTGAAATCAGAGCAAACCCAGCCTACACCAGCCGAGGGCCTGGCCCAGCGCCACTCTCCGCACACCCCTGTCAGTCACAGGCTCACACCCGTCTGACAGCAGATGAAACACAGACAACCGAGTCAAGTGGAGCTTTTACGGTTTGGTTTTTTTCCCCCCCTCACTCAGATGCAGCTTCTGCAAGTCACCAGGGCCCAGGGCTTGCTGCTTTGTTAAGCCAGTGCTACAAATGGCACCAGCCACGCAAGTGCTTGACCTTGAGCACTCAGGAGAGGCTTTCATTATTCAAAGCCAAACTGCACCTCAGCTGGCAAGAGAGCTAATTTCAGCTTTATGCGCCAGGAGGTATTTGCACCCGAACACTCCCCCCGCACCTCAAGAAAAGGATTGCCTGTTCATAAACAAGTACAAGTATCCCTAGCCACACTTCCCAGGGAAACACAGTGGCCAGCACAGCTATTCACATTTATTTCTTCCATCTTCTAATCGAGATTTTTGTTTTATGAGTGCCTGCCTACCTGATGTAGCACCAAGCTCATAAACGTTGCAATGGCCAAACACCTGACTTATTTGCTTGATTTCAGCGAATTTATTGGACAACATCTGCAAGTATCCGAGTGAGCAGCACTTACACCGGTTCCTGCCAAGGCTGTGAAAAATAATTGAGTCACCACTGCCATGGCAATTTGCCATTCATTTCCCTTTCAAGGCTGAAAGGCCACTGATGACTGGAATATGCTTCAGACCATGAGAACAGTTACCTCCATGGAACAAAAAGGAGTAAACAGATACAGATGACTGGAAATAAAGAGCAAAAGAGGGTTTACAAGCCAGCTTTAGATTCCTCAGGTGGCTTTTTGCCCTTTAAAAGTTGTTCATAGAACAACTGCTCTTGTCTAAACTATTATCAAATTTTTAATTTTTTTTTTTTTTTTTTTTTAAACATCACAGCTAAGACATCAAAGGTCTCTAGTCACTGTCAAGCCAACACCAGTTCTTCCAGTGCTAGCACAGGCCAGTAGCAAAGGGGAGCAAGCAGCACTGGCAGGAACTCGGGCTCATTTGAGATATAAAGCCCAGTTGACTGATTTCAACCAACCAGATCCTTTACTATTTCTCTCATCGAGTTTGCATCCACCACTCCAAACACGTGACTGAACACAACAGTTGACTGTGCAAAATCACTTGTTTCCAATATGCATATGGTACATTAAATAAAACAGTAGTTGCACATTGTGAACCGCTGATGACAAACAGGGACACAGCTACAGAGCTGAGATATTGTGGAAAAATTCCAAAAAGCAGCCATAAAAAAACAAACTTAAACCATATGAGAGGCAAACCAATTGCCAACCAAATTTTTTACATTAGGTAGAAAACAATTAATTGGAGACAGAATCAATCCAATGCTATGCTTTAAATCTAATTATAAAACTACTTCTCTTCCAGATGCTACACTGCGTAAAACAATCCTGTCACTCAACATTATTGACAATGCTGCATTGCCTTACTGCTTATTTGGTATCCTGGTTTATCATGTAGTCCAAATACTAATACTTTGCAAACAAGAAGCAAATTAAAACGCACTGCGCTGACTGAATAGCTGCATGGTTTGGCATAGCTTTGACAGGACTCTACGCACGCATTCCTAAGAGCGGTGTTATGAACCCTAAAACGAGAGCGGTGAACACAGCGGTGCACAGCGCTCTCCCGCTCCTCACCTCCCCACCACACTCCATAGCAAAATCATGCCAGATGTTCCGGCACAGAGGAGCAGGAGGCAAAGCTGCTGCAGGGCTATGTTATCCATTAGCTATTTATCATCAGACAGCGTCACTGCATCACCGCCTCCCTCTCCAGCGAGACTCGATCTTTTTCTGCTTCCCTCCAGGTTTATTGCTACTTTATAGGCAGTGACAACAAAAGGGATAGCACCTAGGTTTTGTGCCTGAAAGAAAGGATAGGAACCATGTTCATTATGATCAGTCATGCTTTTTTTAATCCCCATGTATTAAAATGGATTGGGACATTTCAGACACAGGAATACCAACATTCAAACACAATCCGTGGAGTTCTTGCTTTGTTTCTAGAACAACTAGTTCTTCTAGAGCAATTTGGAAACAGCAGTGCGACTCAAAACAAGTCAACTCATCCACAAACCTGCTAAGATATAATATTAACAGTAAGTATTACTGAGGCCAGCACAGCCAATTTAGGATCTCAGCTGCTGCAAAATGAATTAATATAACAATTTTTGGCATGCAGAATTAGATGAAAACTCCTCAGTCATCTACAATGTCCTCTGCAATTTCATTGCTTCACCATATGGTGGGCCTACATACAAAATACGGGCAATTTCTCTTTACAGCACTCCATATCATTTGCAACAATCAGGATTTAGACTCTTCAAGAAGGTTTTTAGGTTCTAAAATTCCACAATACAAACAGATAGGAAGTTTTCTAAAATTTAAGTTAACTGCAACTTGCACAAATTAACTATAAAAAGAATAACATGCAATGAGCACAGAAATCTTCAGATTAATATTTTTATCATCAATTCAGTACAACTAATTCCATCAGCACGTTTTCAGACAGGTAACGGTATTTTGTACCAACATCACAGAAGATGCTGGAGTTCGGGCTGCTGCTGCTGGATAGCTGCATGAAGCGTAGCTGGGTTTCCCTGTTTGCAAAGAACAGACAGCTGAAAGATGCTGAAAGGAAAAACCAGCCCTGCATCTCTGCTGTGAATTAGTTTAAAATAGTAATGAACATCTCAAAGTTACAGTGTTAAAGCCTCTTGGAGGCAAAGGGCCATTTTGAACCCACTGTTTCGGAGTGTTGGCACATTCAGAGAAACCATTTTATGGCTTCCCATGCTGTTGTTCTCTATGGCTTTATCTCTACAAACTGTGAGGGCTACAAACTTTTTTTAATTAAAAATAATTCTTGAACACAGCTCTTTAATAATGAAAAGGAATAGGGTGGATTCAGCATGGAGCTCTGGCCACTTACACACTTAGGAATCATTTCACCCGTTACAACCACCACTGAAGTAGAACGTCAAACAGCACAGTCTAACACTGCTCCAGCACAGAAAAAGCAGAGCACTCTGTTCACCTGAAATTCAGAGGAGATTTTAAAACAAGACAACATCAGGATGCTAGACTCATTTTTGTATTTAGCATCTTATTAACACTCAAATTTGGTACACGCCCTTTAATATTCACAGTCACCAAGCCACTCGGATTGTGTGCCTGAAGCTAAAGAAAGCACCTGTAGCAGCAAACCAGCACTGGCTGTAGTGACATTCCTCATCCCAATATGAATTTTCTTTATTCTTTTTGAAGGAAACATGCAATGCCATCAGATTCACTACTAACTCTGTACTCTCTGCCGGCTCACCAAACCTACCTGCCGTCAGCATCACGGGATTTCCCGGGGAGGACTCCAGCATGACCCTAACTCAGCGTGTGAGATACAGGGGAGGAGGGAGAGATCAGCCTGAGGGAGACAAAGCTAAATCTTTCCCAGGTCACAACTGATACTAAAATTACGAGGCGTAGTAAACAAAAAGAAAACGCCACTGAGGCAAAGTACATTAATCACAGCGGATAAGGAGGAAATGACAAAAACTGCAGGAGCAGTTGACTGTGTGGGAAGTAAAGAACTGTGTCTATTAAAACAGAAAAAGTCCTAAAAAGGTATTGCACAGTCCTTGAAAGCTTTATGCCACACACTCAACATGCCCCACGCCAAGCAAACCAAAGTAGCTGTTAAAGAGTCAATACACTCCGGCATCCAGATCCTTGCATTCAACTGCAAAGCCATTTTGGTTTTGAACACATTAAACCATCTCTTGAAGAGATTCAATCTTCAGACAACTAAAGCAACATCAAACTTTGAGAAAAAAAGGAGGAGCCGAGCAAGGCTCAGAGCCTTCATCCTTCCCCCTGCCACCAGAACAAGGGTTAATCTGTACTTTGCTGCAACTCAGGATTCACATTCTTTTGTCTTGGTCTGAAAAAGGAGAAAAGCATCAAGCCAGTAAATTTACCAAGAACTGTATGCTTCAAATTATGATTTAGGTACTGAGAGAACTGGGACCCAGCTGGACATTTAAACAAACCCAATATAATGTTCGCTCAAAAGGCAAACTGGCATAAAAAGTACATTCAGTTACAGCTGTAAAAATTTTAGCCTACTCAGTGGTAGCATGGCAATCCTGAAATTTATTTACACAGATGGAGAATGCGCTTTTGAGCGGCCACTGGACAAGCAAAAGCCACCACGTAACCTCTGGCCAGCCCACAGGGACAGCATGGCCACACACCACCTCCGGTAAGCTGCTCCCAGCTGTTCTACCACGCTTTCATTTCAGTGTCTCTTGAGGCCTTAGTGACCCTCTGGTCCCCACAACAGCTTTGACCCCTCAATGCCAACTAAAAGCAGGCAGGACTGCAATCTAAACTGTTACTGAAGAGCTTTCTAGCAGCCCAGTGAATCCAATCCAAACCATCAGAGCCCAAGTTTTACCCATAGCACAAGCAAATTAGAGCCAAATATTCCAGAAACACTTCCCAGAGTTTTTATATTAAAGACAAAGGATTTGTGCATCCAAATTCCTCCACTCTGGTGTTTGAAAAATGAGATCGCTACTTCCCAATTTATCAGAAGACTTCAAAAAACAAAAAGCATATTCCCCACCGCCCTGAGGAATCCCCATTTTTTTAGGGTTTTTCCCCCCAAGGACATGGTTGGTCTGTACCATAATCAGAAGTAGATCTGAACAGTTATCTGTTTTCACCAAACCCTTGAATACTGTTTCCAAAGAGACAGAGAAATCAAACCGATCAATTTGTCTTCCATGAATGGGGCAACTGTTACTGTAAAGTCAAATGCCAGTCAGGAAAACGGAGAAATGAAGCAGTTTCACAACTTGTGCACATTGGCAATACATCCACAGAGCAACACAGAGGCAGGAAACTTCATTCAGGTTTAGCAAAAGGAACAGTCAAAGAGGGACAGGAACCATTTTTTAAATTGTATTTTCCAAATATGTGTGGGCAACTCCACAAACAGCCCTCTAAAGAATGAGATATTTGTGCTTAAGAGGAGGGTATTTATTATGAAGGAAAACAGCACCATTTACTTGGGGCTGTTTCCCTCTGTATTTAAACGCTTCTAATTTCTTAAAATAAGCAGTGTTCTTCTAGGCATAATTGTTTCTTTTCAATCAGGCACTTAGTGTTTGCAGCTATCAAATTTGTTGCAGCTGTAATCAAACACGATGTCTTGGGAAGGAAAAATCTTTACCTACTCTTGAATCTTGCTGCATTCCACAGCACTGCTTCTGCAGCAGAGTCCAGCGTCCAAAACGCCCTGGATCTTCTCCAGAGATTTCTAACTGAACTTTGCTTTTGGGGGGAAAAGAAGAAAAAACCAAACAAACACGGAAAAGCCCCACCAACAAAAAAACAATTAACATTAAAACTCTAAAAGTTATAGATGAGGATTCCTGAAAAAATGTATTCAGCATTATTGCATTGCTGCTTTTGTGTATAGCACTTTCATTGTTAAAACACAAACACCATGAATGAAAATATAATGCTCTTTAAGAGAGAGAGAGAGAAACTGAGGCACAGTGCAGAACTGCGACTTGAGAACATCCACAAAGCAGGACAGAGACAAAGTTAAAGTGAGAATCCAATTCCTTCCTGTGTCTACTAGAAATCCACTGGACAACACTGTCCTAACCACAGCAGGACAAGTCTCAAGTGAGATCCTTGTGCCTTGTACACGTTTCTGCTCCATTTGAAGAAAACATCTGGTTAGCAGACTAAGGAAATATCAGCTATCGCCCTCAGGATATAGAAAAACCATTTTCAGTCTGCTGTGTCTAACGCACTCAGTCACCCACTGGCCTTTTTCTGTGCTTCAGCTTCTCACCTTAGCGTTACCTGTCCTCTTTCCTCCTTGGCTGCTCGTTCTCTCGTCCACATCCAGAGCACAGCATTCAGACACCGCGCTCCCAGGTCGGTGCAACTGGCAGGCAGCTCCGTCGTCCTCCTCAGCCCAGTCCTGCGCAGCCAGCGCTCGCCCCACCTGAAACCCCTGCTCACCCGCCCCGTCCCAGCCAGCTGCCAAACCTCCCCCAACCTCGGCAGAGGTTGTAACGCGCAGCGCCAGGGCAGAAGGAAGTCTTGTGCAAGATACGTGGGCCCTGACTGCTTGCTCGGTGTTTGATAAGCACTCGAGAGTCTCAGAAGGAAGGACCTGTACAGCCTTGAAAAGCATAAAGTTTCATTAAGCTGACGAGCCTCAGTGCTTTATAGCGTTGCGCTCTGGTTGTGTATGATAAAGAGCAGGTTCCGGTATCCTTCCTTAAATCCTGTTCTATTTTTCATACCCTCAGGACTAACAAGGCAGCAAAGAGGTAATGGTTTACAAATAATAATGTAATTTTATTTTATATCTACATTAGTAAACTAAAAAACCCACCTGCTATTCATCATGAACTGCTATTAGCATTATTGAGGAAACTATGTGGAATTTATATCAATTTTCCTCTTATTGTAAAAGACTTGCCCAATTTATTTTAAATGTCAACTTACTATGTATTCATCAGGTGTGTGGCAGCAGTGATTCTAATTAATTTCGCACTGTAGTGTAGGCATGTGCCTTAATATTAGCTTCACACATCTTTCTGGGGAAGCAATAAATGGAAGCATTGGTCATTTTTGGTCATTAAATCTTCAGGAATATTTTTCACAAGATGAGACTGTCAAGATGCACGTCCGAGTAAAATTCTAACTTAGATTATTTATAGCCGTGTCTATTTCTGAATTCTCCTGCAGTTGAACTGAAATGCAAGACTCCACAACAGCTGGTTAGGGTTTTTCCAGAAGAATCATTTAGTCATAAAAAAAGAAAAAAAATCCCACAGTCTGAGGGTGAACAAGGCTAATTGTGAAATCAGGCTGAATTCAAGGGACAGTTTAACAGGGAAAAAAACAAGTCTAAGGATGCTAAAAGCATGAAAGCACTTAATTTAAATATTTTCTAAATCATATGTTCTGAAATGGAGCTTCTAAGAACTGCTTATATTTAAGCAAAAAAACTCTTAGAGTAAGAAAATTACCTTCAGATCAAGGGATTATATTTGAATGGAAATAAAATTTTCTGTTCCGTCAATTCAGCGTGATAAAGCTGACAATTTTCATTCCCAGTCACCCTGCAGCAGTTGCCCCCGTTTCTTTTTCTGGATCATCCACTTCACAACAGACGGTTATTTGTACCAAACTAGTCATGCCTCCTCTCAAACCGTGGTATCCTGTGGGTTTCCCCACGTTCACAACGCCACACGGTAGCTCCTGAACGCTCTATGTGCATTCATGGACACAAATTCATAGCGGCGTGTGCGACAAGGAGCCGTTCTGACCTTGTTTCACAGCTTGGCAGCTGGGAACCCAGACTACGTGACCAGCATGAGACCGTGCAGAACCATCGGCACCACAACTGGGAACAGAAGCCAGACCTCCGAAGCTGTGAGCTGGTGCCTCACGCAGAGACGCTGCGTCCCCGGCAGCGTTACCCTCCGTCACAGCCGTGTGCACTCCTTGAGAGATGCCTGGGCTGGTGAAGGAGAACACTCGCCTTTGTTTGCTGCAACACTGTTCCACAGCAGAAGAACCAATATAAAATCCCTAGAGTTTACTGTGCTCTGAAACAATATTTGGCATCTAGAGGAAAATCACAGCAAACAGTAAGAGACTGGAGAACATGAAGAATCAGACTATGAAAGCAGACAAAAACAAGCTGGCAACACACACCAAACTAAATGAAGAAAGATGAGGAAGTCGGACAATGATGAAAAGAGGATTAAGGAAGATCTAGCAGCAAGGCACAATAACATAATCAAGTCAGAAAACTGTGAGCTCAAGAAGGAAGCTTCCCAGGGCAGCAGCCCCAGAGCTGGCTGCTCCTCAAACTCCAGTGCCACCTCTGGCACCTGCCTTACCTGGGGCTTGAAAAAAGCTCTGCAGACTTGCAGAAACTCGCTCTGCCTGCCTGTTCCTAAAGTACTCCCAAACATTCTCATAGTGAAAACATTTTTTAATAGATCCTGCCACCACTGCAGGCAAGCCCTCCCTTTTTTAG
Source organism: Sula dactylatra (assembly GCA_013389905.1). Lineage (NCBI taxonomy): Eukaryota > Metazoa > Chordata > Aves > Suliformes > Sulidae > Sula > Sula dactylatra. The sequence goes on from WEKW01027079.1 coordinate 169,764, forward strand.
CTAGTGAAATCTATAACTAAACTGCACATCCTGAAACAACGAGAAATGTAGAGGCATATATACAGGTACGAGCTGAAGTCTGTGTTGTTTTCAGGAAATTGCTTGTAAGAGATCTTATCATGCAGGCATCATACTGACTAGGTAAGCTAGGAAGATGTTAACTTAGATAAAGAAAACCTCAATTTATGTATTTCCCAGAGGGTCAGGGTACAGCAGACATCAGCATAAGTGCTATGTTTGTGTGTCACTTTGATGCCTCCAACTACATACCTTCTTCCTGTCCTTTAAAAAAGTTCCTGAGATCTTTTGTTCCAGTTTTAAAATTGTTTCTTTTGGTGCATTTCCCAATGATTGCTTAAAGAGAGGAGGAGAATAATGAACACACTTTGATAGGAGATCATAAAGGAGCCATTTACCCCAAGGACTCTGATGCATTGTTCTGTCTTTAAACATGAATTATCGAATCACAAGCTACTCACCAAGTCGTAGATTACCAGTGAACTGAAAGAGCATTACAGCAGCAGCATGTCCCCTTGATCAAAAACACACTTATCTCCTCCTTTAGTCTTAGTTAACAACAGCCCAAGTAGCAAGCAAGCAGCTTGTTTTGAGGCAGGCTGCGAGCATCAGGTTTGGCAAGCCTGCCCCTCTCCCTCTCAAAATGAAGCTTTCATTTACACCAATGGTCTGTGTCACTCAGTGGCTCAGGTTAAGTTTTAAGTACAGTTCTCCCCCCCCCCCCACCAGAGATGCACTCAGTTACCTGCTTTAAAGCCTCCTAATCACCAGTCAAATAAACTTCAGATAATTTAGAATATATGTGACTAAAGGGCAGCCCTGGAACAAGCCTTTTTACAAGATTACCTGCTGCATCAAGGTAATAAAAAAACCCATAAAAGTGTACAAGTAACTCTAACTAAATGCCAAATAATGAACTCTAAATGTCAGGAAAGTACAAAACCAGCTACACGTCTTCTATCACACAGTTTGGGAGCAATGTACTGCCATGTCTACCAGACACAGCGACTGACATGTTCTAGCAGAGATTCTGCAAACGGTCCTCGGGATGTGCCTTTCCTCACCGCACCGCAGCGCTCCCCGTCCCGACAGCCGCCGCACACCACCAGCATCCCCAGCAGGCACTCGCCCCGCGAACAAACTGAGCACCGTCTCCGACTGAGGAACTTTAACACCGCTGCCCAGCCATACTGAACACCCGCCAACATACCGATCGCTCTGAGACTAATAAAAATGTCTTGGTGCCAGTGCCGCCTCAGGGCTGAGCAAAGGTCTTGCTCAGGAATTACAGGGTATTTAAACAAAATTCTCCTGAACCTGAACAATTGTCAGAAAATGCTGAGAGACTCCAACATCATCTAAATGAAGGCATCTGCTTGGTTTAATGTATTGGGTAATTGTCCAGTAGGACTCATTACCAAAAATTATCATTAAGGCTGAGAACTTCTAAGGACTCCAAAGAAAAACATTTACGGGGACAGGAACAACATTCTAGGTTCTATAATCAACATAAGCGTATCTCAAATTTTAACATGGTTAATTTGCCACTTACCCAACAGTACCAGCTCATATTAGAATCATGACCTGCCCTCCACCATCAACAGTTCTTTCATGTATCTGATGACTTCCACTGCCCAAGATATTCTGAACTACCAAGCCTTCACAGACAATCCTCTACCTCCACAACCAAAGTCTGCACGTTATTTGTGACAAGAGACACAGGAGGTGAATTTAAACATTTGGGGAGGAAGGTGCACAGTAAAGTAACAAATAAGTGAACATACAGGAAAAATGCACTGATGTCCGAGCACCCAGCGCACTGCTCTGCGGTCCCCACTGCCTCGGCTGTAAATCCCCGTGGCTACCCAGGGCCTTGCGCTTGCTGTAACCCTGCAGATTCCACTGTAAATCCCACATCACCCTTCCTTCTCAGTCATTCTAGCTTTGCTGTTAGAGTAAGCTTTTTAAAAGGTGTTTTGAGCACAGATGTCAAGAAGAAAAAAAATACATTACACGGAAGGAATCAACAATTTGAATTCTGAAAAAATGGATCAAATGATACAAGAAGCAGGCACTCCTGCCTTGGCTTAAGTGTCTGCATATGTATATATCCTGGTATAAACTCCACACCTTAGTTTTACATCCTAGCATAAGACAAATGCAGATACAATTCAAGACAATTACTGAACTGGGCAGACTTACCTTCATAGTTTGCCTGGAAGCCTTGAGCACTGACCGCATAATCACTCACAAGCCACAGGGACAGCACAACCCCTGTACTCACAATAGGAGCAGGCAGCTGGAAACCCGTTAACCTGGAAGAAATCAAGAGGAAGGTTACACTCACCATTTCTGCCTTTGACCTGCTAGCAAATCGAAGAGCGGGGCAGCTGCCACTATGGCCAGTACACCACAGCCTGAAGCAGGGACCTTCAGAGCTAAAGAAAAGAGACTGGTACAGCTTGAATTCAATAGCTGTTCAACAAATGCTGGGCAAACTCAGCCTGGGCTTTTAACACCTCCTGGCTTACCAGAATAGCTACTAATGTTCTTCCTCCTTGACTATATTTTAAACCAGTCTATCTGCTTCACACCTTGTTCACTAACATCTGCTCTGCTAACCCCAGCTCCCATCTCAGAGCAGTCCCTGAGCCTTTCAGAATAACTTTGCCCATCCATGAAATGGGAGCAGTATTTAAGGTTGCTGAGTGAGCCCAAGACGTTATTCAATAATTCTTATAACACGTTTTGAAAACCTTGGAGTAAAAACATTAGATATGGGTCTGAAGCATTATATAAACTACATTAAAATCGAACACAATCTAAACAGCAGAAAAGAGCAGGCAAGAAAATGTTCTTATCAGTTAAAGCCCAGCAGGGTGGCTATCTTCAGAGTATCTGTTCAATAGTTTTAGAGTGGCTAAGGTTTGAGGTTTCCAGGAATCCTCCCCAACCCCCACCCAACTGTGCCTGCAGAAACAATCCCAAGGATGGCACTTCTCATCCTACTTCCTAATATGTACCACAGTGAAGACTGACGGTTAACACCTCTTTACTCACTAAAGAACTCAAAGCCCACAGGCAAAACCGTCTGCACAAGATGACTTGGTAGATGCATTGGAGGAACTGCCTAGAAGACAGACACATGCCCCCACGAGTCAGAGTAGAAAGAACTATATGAAAAGGTGACAAGACTAGCGAAGAGACCAAAAGACAGCACTGCAGAAACCCACAGCCCAGGTGCCTTGCCCTCCCCTGGCTTTTCTTGCAGACTGAGAGCTAAATGACAACTATTATTACAAAAGTCTGTTTGCTAATGATTTTAAACTAGCATTATTAGATCCCAAACACAAACAACTGTAGTTTTGTAACTTCGAGGCCTTCTCCTTGCACTTGGCTAAGGTGATTTACATAAAGGAACATTTGTTTCAAAGCAATCCCCACTGCCTGATAACTACTAAAATCAGACTTTCACAAAACGGCAGAAGCAGCAGTAACTGAGGGAACTCAGTGCCACGCGATATCATTCAGGATCACGAGTATTCAAGCCGGATCACGAGCACAAGTAGCACGAGATAAACAGTAAGAAAGTTTAAAGCTTCTTACACACATACTCAGAGGTTTATCCCACATCTTTTTATACAGCAGCTAGTCTTTCTTAGGAGAGGGCAAAAGATCGCCCCGATAGAAAGAACTCATAGGTGTTTCTTAAGGGCTCTAAGTACATATTTGATTCAGAGTATTTTCTCTCCTCATATATTACGTGGAAAGAAAAAAGCACCCATAGAACAAAATCAGATCTTTAATTCTGGGGGCCACCATCCTCCCTCTGACCATAGGGTCAGGTACCCATACACCACAATTTCCAGCCCAAGCAATTTCTCCTTAATGTTACCACCAGCCCCCAGCAGCTTCCAGAGACAGTGAGTAAACCTCCCTACTGTTCTTAGTCTGGCCCTAATTTAGTAAACCTAAATATTATTTCAAACAGATTGAACTCTGACTAATGAAAGCTGACATGCTCTGCCTGAGAACCTTATTAAAGCAAAATTTCCAGTTATTGGCAAAGCTCATGCAGTTGCCACCTAATGATGGCAGTCACTTTTAATGTCAAAGAAATACTTACCCGCTCCCAGTATAAAATCCATTGCCTACACAAGCTGGAAAAACAATTGCTCCTGTTTATTAAAAATAAAAGGTTCCAGGATTTTTAAGGACTCAAAATAGATTTACCATGCACAGAAATGAAGGAAAGCGCCATAGTTTTTATTAAATTATTTTGCTGTTTAATTAAAATGGCTTATTGAAACCTTCATGCACTCAAAAAATCCAGGAAAAGCATGGACCAGTTTTAATAAAAACATCAATGGAGAGCAGAACCTGTCAATTTTTATTCCTCTAATCACCAAACAGCATTTTATCATTATCTAGGAATTAGTAAAGGGTAGTCTGTGCTTTTTACATCCAAAGTAGATCTGTTCTCTCTGACCTAAGCTTTTTGCATCATGGGTTCTGTTCACAGTCTCTGTGCAAGGAGGACCCCACTTTGCAGATGTTGCTTTTAATTCAGGGCAACATTTACATGTCTGCTTACCTGTAAGCAAGTGCACATGTCCATAGGAGTCAATGGGAATTAAGCACTACCTGAAACAACACTGCACTTCAGCATGTATTTGTATTTTCTGGTTACAGAGCCTTAAAAGAAAAGGATGGCCTGTGCATAAGGGCATGAAATTGTAACTTAGGGTTTTGTTCTCAGCCCTTCTACAGATTCCACGTTGACTGAAAGGACAATTTTCATGGGAACCTCTGGGCTTCCTGAACCTCTAAAAATTAATAAACCCAACCATCTCTCCAGGGCCTTAACTTCAGATGTTCATTTATGTCTGTCCAGTATCCCTGGAGCAAGCAGAAGAAAATGGGCTGCCTGACAGCACAAAAGGTGACCAAACACAGTCTTCCCCTTCAAATCAAACAGCCTTTCCGCCCACAAAAGATGACAGGTGTCCCCATTAGTGCTGAAACTAAACTTATTCAGAAGGAAGCAGGAAATACTGCTTCAATAAGGTATCTATATAGCAACTCCCACCCTCTATGCCACTAATTTCCATGTCTCCTCCCTGCAGTGAAAAACCTGCACTAGAAATGAGATGAAATGCCTCCTGTTCCTCACTGGAAGCAGCTGCAGTCAAAAAAGTTATTCCTCCTCTTAAACCTTCAACCAACACAGACAACTGAAAACTCTCCCTTCTTCTGATGTCCTCGTCTTCTCCAAGCAAGAGCAAAAGCAATACCCTCTTGAAGAAACAATGATTTAACAAGGCCAGTGCACAAATCACTCCTGTGAAACCTCAGCACTCCTGTTACAAAGGCCCAGAAACAGCCAAGCTTGGCAGGACACCCTGCCTTGTTTTGCCCTGGCTGGTGAACTGTCCTCATGCCTTCCTCCCTAAATCTGCAGCCCAGGTAAATTTAAAGCATGGGGATCAACATAATGGCAGGCAGAATATGAAATCATTCCCCAACGGCCTCATGCATGAAACAGTAATTCTGACATCACTGTTTAGTGTAGCAATAAAAAAAACATATGCTAATGAGAATGAAAAGCAGCAAACTGTTTCTTGTTTTTATTAAGGGCCATAAGAAGGTGAGGGCAGTAATAACAGCACAAATAATCCTCTTCCATTTCTTCTGTACCCCTGGCCAAATGGATTATTGAGTGATTATCCCCTTAAGTTGCTTGGAGCCAACACTGATTGTGGGAGATTTTCAATGTGTTTTTCATTGGTTTAATTCTGCTCCTGCTGTGAGGAACCAAACTAAACCAGTGCCAGAAATACCACTTCATAAGCTTGCCCTTGCTTCACAGTATGGCAAAAATCAATACACCAAAACAAATTAACACAGAAATACTCCACTCTGTTTGCATCCTTCTTCATTCTTTGCCTCGGGTTTGCCACAGACATTGCAAATATTTCTGGTGCCTGGCTCCCCATTTGCAGCAGAACAGCAAAACTGCTTCACGGAACAGCTTTGCTAGAACCGATGTCAGTAAAAACTAGGTGCTGTTGGAAACCACCGCCTCTTTACAGGTTCTCTGTAGTGCCACGAGCACCAACACCCCTCACACACCAGCAGCTGCTAAGGCTGGGCTCTGGGCATGCTGCTCTCCACTCCTCACAGAGCCCAAACCTCTTGCCTCTGTGATGCATCACCATCCTCCCTAATGCCACAAAGTCCCTCCCCGGTGGGAAACTGTCCCATCCGCCTATGAAAGGAATTGAGCACCAAAGGCCCGCTGACTGCTGTGCTCAGCAGGTTCAACTCACAAGCTAACACTTCTTTTGCCCTAGAAAAAGGGACAGTCAGCCAGGACAGTCCACATCTCAGTCCCTTTGCAAACGGCTCTCACCTCCATCTGTTGCATATTATAGTGTTCTACTATAACAAGTACAACTGTATCTCATACTGTGACGCAGGCTCCCGTTTTGGAGTGCAGGTGCCATAATTAAAACAGAGCGCATTATTTTTCTGGTAGGATGCCCACCATCAGCTCAGGCTGCAATCAAAATAGTTATTGCAGCTGGCAATCCAACAGCCTTTAAAGCATAAATGCTAGAGAAGTGTCTCAGAACATCTAATGAAAACGCATTGGATTGCATCGTTTAACCCAGCATTAAATTACACTACACCATACTTCAGTGATTTTTTCCTGGGTGTAATTTAAAGGCACCTATTAAAGAAAATTTCCCACCAAATGAACCACTCTCTTTACTATATACAGTTTAAATGACACGGTTCTGTAAGTGCTAGTCTGACACCCCTGCACTATCCCAGGACAACATTCAAGGTAAGTCAGGTGCAAGGCACTGTGTTGAGAAAACAGCTCAGGAAGAGCCACCCTTTGGAGTGGTCTTTGGAAAACAGTCCGGAATGAGCAGGGGAGTCCTCTTTCACACCGTGCGCCCAGCTAACAAGGCAGCAGTCAACCTAAAGTCATTTGAAAGGTGTATTCATTAAGTCCTTGACTAATCCATTATCAACTGGGGCCAACAGAAAGAGCCCAATAACTTCCAATGGACTTGGAATCAAGTTTTATAAGCCTTGTTCAGCTCGACAGCTGGCTCATGTGCACGTAGCAATGAGGAAACTCACCAGCTTCAACGAGAGGCTAAATATATGTTCAGTCTTCCCTCTGAGAAAGGGGCATGAGCGATATTAACATTTGCAACTTCCTCAGTCTTGATGAAAAGGATGTGTAAGCATCGTACTCCAGCTGCTGCAGGGAGAACGCCTCCAGAAATACATATGTAGATGCGTTTAAAAATTAGAATCTTAGGGGAAACCAGAAACATAGCCACATGCAAAGTCAGTGATCACTCGCAGAGGTCCTCCTCAAGGCTGCTTCACGGAATGTATGTCAGGAATGAAAGAACAAATGCAAGAGATCAGGGAATTTATCCATAGCAGTCCATCCCATCTCAGATCTTATTACAGGTAGCATATTTTCTTCTTTAAAGACACAGTTGCTGGTGGGTGTAGGGTAAAATAGTCTATGGGGGGAGAAACCATGTTGTCATTCCTATTAATATCCTAGTTTTAGAAATCATCTTTCATCCTGAAGGAGTTTAATGTCTCCTCCAAATCACGGGCCAAATCCCAAGAGAATCACCATGCATTTCAACTACTACCTTACAAAGCTGGCAAAAAAGCGAAGCGCAGATGCCCTAGGCACAAGGGCTTTAAGATGTGCAGTAAAATTGAAGCTGACAGGTCTTTGGTTTTCACCTATCACTGTCTGCAAGATTCGGTGCTAGCCCTGTCTGCACGAGGGCTTTCCATGCCACCACTCCAGTGTCCAGCCAGTAACCTGCTCCAGTGTCCTTATGGCTCCTACAGCCTCCTCCTCCCAGTCACCCTGTACTTCCCTGCCTGGCTTATCCCCGGCAGCTGTACCACAGCCTGCCGCCGCCTTGGCCTCTTGCACGCATCTCATCCCTTCTACCTTCAGCCACAACTGCACAGATCTTTTCCCCCATTCTTAGTAAGTGTGGATGAAAGACACACCCGAGGAGGCAGCTGACTCTCTGCTAGCACTTCCTCAGGCTTGTCTGGTTCAGAGTTGTTTTCCCCAGCGGTTTGTTAGTTTTTTCTCCCTTCCCTTCTGCATTACTTCATTAAAGAAACAAGCAATTACAATGAGATGTTACCTTGATTTTTTTTAACCATATTGACAGAATAACTTGTACCATAAATGTTCTCATTAATCATCAATAAAACAAGCAGAGCATAATCTGAGAACACTTCCAGCTCATGCATGCTGCAAACACTGAAAAGTCAGTTCTGTCTGCAAGGCAGAACTCGCTGGTGATCCTTAGACAGTTGTCCTTTAATTTTGATCCCTGTTAGGCAGAAATGATGCTCTGGACCAAAAAAAATTCTCAGCCAGCTTAAAAGGATACTGTAATGACATAAGAAAATCAGTATCACTTCGTATTTGGATTTATTCAACTTGGTGGAATGATTTACGCTCAAAGCCAAGCTGCTTATATTTGAGTCAAGCTACAAACAGATCCCGAACAAGTATCTTCAGCAGCATGTTGCAGGGAGCAGCAACTCCTTGTATATATAATATTCTCTATTCATATTCCACCAAGCAACTCCAAGCTACTTCGTTGCCAACCAATGCCACACATCCCTTTTCATTCCATACTACTGTCCAACCATCCCCTCTACTCAGCTGGTAGATAATTAAGTTGCTTCTAAAATAATATAATCTACTGGCTCTGACATACATTACTATATACTTTTCTTATCAAGACAATAACAAACATTAGGAGGAAAAAAGCTTTCCTTGTCCCTTAAACTCACTCACGATGACAGAGACTACACCTACATTTTTTCCAGGAAATTAATCTAGCACTTCGCAAACTATTCTCAATCTAACATCACACAACCAGAACCCCATGTGCCAGCATGACTTAGGAATCCACTGCACCTTCTTCCCTTCTCCAAGCCAAGTGTGATTCATCGAGCCACAAGAGTCCTTTGCTTAGCTCTGACACTGACAATGGCTTCATTAACTAACAGTCTCTAGGGACAGTCACAGGGCTCAAAATCCAGCTTGGATGCACTTCTTCACTCGTTTAAAATGGGGTTTGGGTCAATTCCCACTAGAAAAGTGTTATTTACAGAGCCTAAAAAGCCAGCTGTGCTGGTTTTGGCTGGGATAGAGTTAATTTTCTTCACTGTAGCTGGTACAGTGCTGTGTTTTGGTTTTGGTATGAGAATAGTGCTGATGGCACATTGAGGTTTTAGTTATTAAGTAGGGGCTAAATGTCCCTAAATAGTGCTTACACTAGTCAAGGACTTCTCCAGCTCCCCGTGCTCTGCCGGGTGCACAAGAAGCCGGGAGGGGAGGGGGCACAGCCGATCCAAACCGACCCCAGGGATGTCCCACACCATACGGCCCCACGCTTAGTGTATAAAGCTGGGGGGAGAAGAAGGAAGGGGGGGGGCATTTAGAGTGATGGCATTTGTCTTCCCAAATCACCGTTAGGCGTGACGGAGCCCTGCTTTCCTGGGGATGGCTGAGCACCCGCCTGCCAAGGGAAGGACTGAATGGATTCCTTGTTTTGCTTTGCTTTGCTTGCACACAGCTTTTGCTCCTCCTTTTCACTATATTTTTACTGCTATTATTATTACTATTACTGTTTTGCTTTACCCGTTAAACCATCTTTATCTCAACCCACGAGTTTTCTCACTTTCACCCCTCTGATTCTCTCCCCCATCCCAGCAGGAGGGAGCGAGCGAGCGGCTGCGTGGGGCTGAGCCACTGGCTGGGGCTAAACCACAACACCAGCACAGCCATCACAAATACGAGGCCTTCGTGGCTTGAGCTGGGAACAGGTATAAGCATCAAATGTCAATAAATATAGTTTTCCATACAATGCAATAGAGTAGGAAGACCAGACTTGGGTTTATTATTTTTATCATGTCCCTTCCGTGCTCATTTTTTCTGTACTTTCTCAGGTAACAGAGAGATGCAAGCAGATCTCTGACAAACTTTGGCATCTATATTCTCTGTCTTGTTATTAAAAACCAAAAAAGAAAAACACAAATTCACAGAAAAGTTCAAATTCTAGCAACCTCTTAGCAAATCTGAGCTGATATTCTGAATAAACAAAGACAAATTTGGATAGAAACCAAGTGAGGCTCAGCAGTAGCAATTCAAAACTTGACAGTTTTAGGTTATTTCTGGCTTTCTTCAAAAAAAATCATTAGGGGTGTGATATTTAGTAAATGGGGAAAAAAATAAGTTCTCAGAACCCCCTGCAAATCACACAGGGCTTATTACTAAATGCAACGCAACTGCTGAACAACAAGAAAGCATCACCATACTGGAGGTGTTGCAAATACCCCAATATTCACACCAGCCCTTCAGTAACATTAGCTCTTCTGCTGTGTGCTGTGCAAAAACAGTGTCCTACGGCCTAAAGAACTTCAATGTAAACAGACACGCATGTTCAAAACAGCTTTAAAAGCAAGAACAGCAGAGTAGATATAAAAGTTCTCAGGCCAGCAGCATTCTGACCAGAAATACCACTGACTCATTCGAGCTTGTTCAGCTGGGAGGCAGCTTTTAAAACTGCAGTGCTGGAAGTCGTAACGCCACAGCTCGCTCTGAGGTATGCCACTGGCCTGCTAAAAGATTTCAGGCAATCCTCTGAACCCCGAGCTCTTTCCGCACTCCAGTCCCTGCCATATGCAATCCTGACCACCCACAAGTCTTGCACGGATGCTCAGAAGCCCCAGTGAGAGCATGCAGAGGTTCCCAGATGAAAGGAACCAAGCATTAGATCCATGGCAAACAGGTACCATAGGACCGAGGACATAAACTACTGTTAGTTTTAAACACTGTCATAGGTGACACAACTAGCAAAAACCTTAATTATGACTTTATTAGTATATATGCTTACTACACATCCATCCCTGTTGCTCCTGTTTGCCCTATCCGAATCTCAAGAAGCTCAAGCTATACAACTGTAAAGAGCCAAAGCTGACATGCAGAGGCAATCCAGGTCTCATCTGCCAAGTCTGCGCATCCCCTTCACTCTTTACACAGTTCCAAGTCAGGATTTGAATTAGACTTTAGTCATCAGCATTGAGAGAACCTTTACTTCCCCCAAGTGAATACTAAGCCACAGCACCAGGCAAGCACTGTTCTGCCTACGTGATCCTGGGACAGCCGTCCTGGGGATTTCCACATGAACTGCAGTCTCACTTCCCACCATAACACAGGTATGCCTATGCTAATTCCTTAAGAATAATTTAAAAGAACACACAATAAAATTTACTGGCAACAGATGAGAAACAAACAGTAGAAATTCACTTTCCATAAAGCTAAGAGTTAAAAAGAAGCACCCAAATGGAACAAAACCAATGCAAGTTGTCCTCCATAGCCAGTGCAGTCAGAAAAAAGTAGGTTAATAAGAAATTTGATCTTTAGAAGATGGGTTGTATGATGAAAAAATTGAAACAAATCCCATTGCTCCTGCTGATGAAGATTTATCCAAAAGGACCGTAATATTGATTCCTGTCATATCTAATTCTCTAGTCACTTGCACCTTGTGTAAATGCTGAATATCGAGCAGAAACGGGATAAAACTGTTGCTAACTGCTGACGTTTAGTCAGGGAGCCCAGTAATGCACAATGCACTAGAGGCGAAAAGCCCTGGGTTCAAATGCAGAAGCATCAGAGCTACTGCTCGCCCTGGTGCTAGTCACTTCATTTCCATACTCCTCCCTCTGCCACCCAGACATAAACCGGGAACAACTTCAGTGAGGGGATGTCTTGCCATGCACCTGGTTGCTAAAGGGCCCAATTTCAGTAGCTAAAAAAAGTATTATATAAAAATGCTAGAACAGCAGCATTTCACACTTCAATTTACACAAAGATCAGTGACAACATAAGCTACCAAACAGTTCAAATGAAAACATTTATTTCCATCCTAAACCTTTTATTCCGCTATAGCGGCTCGAATCAGCTGTAAGCCTAAATATTATAAGAATCTCTAAAGATGTAAGGACAATTACTACATCTTTGGACAGCAGAAACCTTTATGTTTTCCAAACAGCTACGAAACCACAGACAATTACATTCTTTATTAAGAAAAAGGACCAGATGTCAGCAGTTGCTCTTGCAGCACACCAAAATCCAATTCCAAATAGTCTAAAAGGAGCCGGGCCACCCTCTGCCACCCAACAGGAGCATAATGAATTAGAGTCAATGGGCGCTGAAGATTTGTCAATTTTCCATTTGAGACTGCAAGTAATAGCACTCCACAATTTCACTGTATCTTCAACGATCTAGTAAGATTGTATCATCTCCTGTAGACTTTCATTAATTTTGATAACAGGGAAATATCCACTGTCTAAGGAGGCGCTTTGCCTGAGAAACTCTCAAGGTCAGAGCGTATAGACAAAGACTTCTTGACCTAAAGATTCACTGCATTCAAAAGGTAACATGAAAGCACATACATTTTTCCTTCCTTCAGGAAAATGGATTAAAAGGCATGGCTGTGAACTTTATCGGGTTTGTACTTCGATCCTCCTTCCCCACCCTGGCATATAAACCCTCCAACCGGGGGCTTTGAAGCATTTTGCAAATTTAACTTGCAAAAAATTAAAAATGTCATTTTACAGATACGAAAACTTGAACCAAGTGATTTTCCCAATGCCACTGCGCAGAGCAGCTGCTGGGCTCCAAACAGGACTACGACATACATCTGACCTCTGTTCTTGTGAGGGAGCACCAGCACACCTCAGTGCTCTGCCAGGGCTGCTTTTATCACCTCTGCACACCCATCGCCTTGCTGCACGGCTCACAGCATCCTCTTCATGGGAGACTGACACTAATTATCAGTGAAGAAAGTGGCCATCTTGATGCTAACTGATGTCAATATCTATTGACTAAAAGTGAAATTATTTTTGAAGACCTGATTCTTTACTAATCAAGTCAAGAGACATTTTGTGCAGGCTCTTCCGCAAGCAGGATCAGACTGTAGTCGCCTTCTCATCATACAGTTCTGCAGAAACACAGCAATTGGGCAACCCGAGTTCAATAACTAATAGCTAACAGCTAATAACTCCCTGTGCTGCCTAAGGCAACTCACTGAACTTCCCTGTGCTGCTTTCTCTTCTACCACAATACAGTAGACCTGTTCCTTCTCAGAGCACTGTAATCTAAAAATGAGAAGCACCATGCAAGGGCTGTGGGTTAGTTCAATTTCTCTCCCTCCACTGCTAAAAAAAAAAATCTAATCTCACTTGCTCTGACCCCAAAAGCTCACCCACTGGTTTTGTAAATTGCCACTGCTGCTAAAAGCATAAAAGCAGCTCTAAAATAAACAACTTGAGATGACTAAAGATGTCTGTGACTGTATCACTTTAAACACCACAGACATACATGCCTAAAAAGATGATAAACTTTCTCTGTATAGAACAGGTAACAGTAAAGCACGAGCAGCTCTTGTCTTTATCATTAGCCATCTTTGATAAGGAGCCACCCCATGAAAGCTATTAGAGATCTCACCTTGCAGATGTCATTTACCTGGAACACTGTAGATGTGGGCACTGGAGGGTCTACAGTGATCATACATCAGATCACATTCAGACTGCACAATACTTGTGTTTTCTAAAAGACTTGCAGCCACTGTATTAGAAGTCCACCTGAAGTAAAACCTAACACCATCTAGAAGGATCTAGAGAAGACTGTATGATCCTGAGCTTCAACAATTACTCTGTATTATCAAAAGCAAAGCCCTGTGTTGTCAGACGGTGCAGATAAACCACAAGAGAAAGAGCTGAGGGAAGTGTAATACATTATGCAACATGAGGTTAACAGCAGAGTCCGCTAAAACTCCTGTCTGCTGTCCCAGTGCACTGCACATTGGGCTTCACTGGCCAGGAAACTCGTCAGCAATGGCCTACGGCAGGGCCCCGATGGGCATTTCCCCTTCCTTCCCTCCCATAGCTTGACATCAAAGGAACAGGAGGCTTTCATGAGTTGCATCAGCTTGGGCACGTAAGACTAAGGACGCCGTGATCCCCGCCAGAATTTCCACATACTACTTAAATTCACCTATTTAAAACCTACCTCAATTACTAAAGGCATTCAGTGCTCACAGATCTATCAAAAGCAGACTGTTCCAGTGCAGAGCCTTAATTAAAATCTATTAGATGTTGTCCAATTACAGAAAAATCTTTCTACACTTAATACACTTAGCATACCTTAACATGAAGCAAGAGTTATTGTCAAGGTTTGCTAGTAGATTTTGCCTGTAAACATGGTTAATCAGAAGTTTAGAGGGAAAACAAAAACAATTTTGAAAACAAATTATTTGAGTAACAGCAACACCTTAAGGCTCAATAACAAACCACCCCTTTACTAAACAGCAGGGAGAGCCATACCTGGAAAAAATTTTTTAGTCCAACAGACAAAATGCAGAACAGCCACCAGCCAGGGAACCACCTCCCCAATTAGTATTTTAGTCAGTGGCCATGAATACAAGGTTCCAATTTTCAGCAAGATCCTCTTTTACCAGACACACTACAGGCCACGATGCAACGGCAGGCCATGCTGCAGACTAGTTGCGTTCATACGGGACAATGTCATGACAGAGCAGATCCTTTAACCCTGAAACCAGGACCAAAGCTACTCAATCACCTTTCCTCTCCATCTTAACAGCTTCACAGACTCAGAAAGATCAGAGTCAGGCCTCCTAAGCCTGCTTTATTCAGCATGGTGGCACAGAAAAAGCTCCCACCCCAATTTAATCATCAGCTTTTATCACTCATCCTGATGCACACTCTCCTAATAAATATGGAAAAATTGAATACAGCCTCTCAAAATTGAACAGCCCTAGATGCAGTTGCATTAACTCCATTAGCTCTCCTGGACTTTCAGATCTAGTTCCATCAATTATCTCACAGACAAAGTTTAAATATTCAGCACTTCCTCAGAACAAAACCACAAGGCCATTGGCAAAAGGCCCTAATGCCACTGGAGCAGCTCAAACAAGTACCTTCTCAGGAAAAAAAAAAAGTGTATTTTGTTCTACAAAGCAGAGAACAAATTTATGAAGTGTTTTTTTGTTGTGGGTTTTTTTGGGGTTTGTTGGGTTTTTTTCTCTCCCCATGGAGTTAACTGAAAGTGACAAAAGACTCTAAGGGGAAAAGGGAGGTAGGATTCTGAAGTTCACTGAAGATGACAAAAGGATTTAGCTGGCCCTCCATTTTATTTATCTTTACCCTCAGCAAGAGCAACTCTAGGGACCTTGGAAATATGAGGTAGCTACAAAGCAATTCCACAGGACCAAAGGTGACTCAACACAAAATCCTAATACAAGTTCTGTGTACTACCAGGTGGCAAATGCTATTTCTCCAGGAACTTCTTCAACAGCATTGAACCTCAGCAAATCCAGTACCTCTGAAGCCAGAACCCCAGAATGCTGTTTTAACCCAGGTTTGCATCTCTGCAACCAAGAGTATATGGCACACGCGGGGGGAATTCTCTCCTTGGCCATTACCTTTGTCTCCTCCTCTCTTCAACTGTTTTTAAGATCAAAAGCTTTGTTCCCTTCATTGGTAATTAAGTACAAGTCACCCGGTCCAATTTTTCAAAGAGCAATTAAAAGGTTATCAAGGAGAAACAGGCAAGATACAGGTATTCCTGTTGTATCTGTAAATAGGTCACCCCAGTAGATAATTCGACTCTTATCACTAGTATCACATAATTTTAAGTTCAAACAAAATACTTAATCTTCCAGTTAATTAAGTATGGCCAAAGAAATCATATGATTTTTAACTGCTTACACAGCATATTGATGGCAATCCTCCTCTTAACTCTTCCGTCATTTGTCAGGAAAGAAGGATGAGTATCTCTAATAAGCAACAGCAACTTTAACAAGAGACACTGTGCATAATGTAGAGACATGAGCTAGGAGGCAGGTTATTCACAGTGCCAGTGAGCTAAAGGCAGTACAGATTTCTTCTTTAAGCATGAAGCTATTGCAGTAATGATATACAAACATTTTCTCTAACCCTACGTGCTCTGTAGACATCAGATTGGGACAGTTCCTCACAGTTGTGTAAATATACACCACCTAGTAAGTTCTGTGGAAATGCAAACTGCACTGCTGACGTTCTGGCTATAATAAAGACTTATTTTTCTTGATACACTGGCTTAAACAAATGTTTTCTTAGCCAAATAAATTCAATATCATTGAAAAAATCTCCTTCAAACAGGAAAGGCAGACCAGAAGACAGTGCAATTACCTACCCACATCACGTGGGAAGAAAAGCCCCTGGGATGTAAGATCATAAACATTACCCCAGTATTTTTCAGCACCTATGCAAGTGAGCAGTCTCTCCTGGTTAAAAAAAAAAAAGTTGCATATTCTGTCCCTTGGGCTTTCCAAAGTAGTTCTAAATATGTTTGGAAGGGGAAAAAAATAAATTTGATTTTCTAAATTGCCCAGTCCTATTGAGTGTAAATTCAATGGCTCCCTTCAGGAAACCAGAATTAGGTATCTGAAATGACCAACGTACCAGATATATTGTCAATATATATCCCCTGGATCTGAGTGCAAGCCTGAAACTTCAAACAAGGAAATTAGCAACTAATTTAAGTTTCTCACTTTAAAAGCGTCCTGCAAATTATCAGCTGCAGATGAAATAGCTTGAAGATGTCATGTGGCTTTCTTGTTAACTATGTCTGGTTATGGCACGTAACAGTCTGACACACAAAGGTACAAAGAGTCTCCCAAATCCCATAGCAATCTTAGATCCATAAATAACTCCAAATATTCAAATTTTAGTCAGGTCTCTGCTGAGCTTCTAAGCCCAGCACAGTGGGAGACCAATCAGGAAACTAACCTGATTGGAGCGTCCTCTTGACAATGACACAATCAAAGCACAATGGGAATTTGCGAAAAGACTATTCTTGAGTAGTAACTGCAGTTTTCAGATCAGGTCTCCACATGCATCCCTCTGATCCCACTGGCAGTTCAGAATGGTCAGGAACTTGAAGGATGAGTTTGGTGCAGAGTAACAAGCACAAACACTGCTCGAGAAAAGGAAAAGCCACATATAGGCACCAAAAGGAAGTTACAAATCTCATCTGAACTCATGAAAACACATAGTTCTCCTCCTCAAGTCAAGTGAGAGACAAACCTGCAGCTATCACTGTTCTCAGGTTCCAAAGAAAATTCTTTTTCAGTGGTCCCTGCTGAAAGCCGGTGTATGGTGATGGAAAAAACAAATTATCTGAGAGAAGCTGAAGGAGCAAGGGCTAGGAAACAAGCTCCGATTATAGTAAAGTCATGGCACTGTAAGAGAACAGCCCTGGATGTCTAAATTAAGACACTGAAACGTATTTAACATTCACATACTCATCACAAACGCACAAGGCAAATTCCCTAACATACAGTAAAGCAGTTTATTAGCAAATGTCTCATTGGATTAAGTCTGCTCTTATTCTATTAGGGAACTTTCACACCACATTAAGTTGCAAGACAACAGGGTGTTTGCCAGCACATGATGAACACAATTATTAACCCCTTCTCAGAAGCGACACTGACATCAGGCCAAGGAAGGTCTTAGGAATATATGGCTTAAATGGAACAGCAGAGTATTGAAACAACTGACCATTCTCCATCCCTCAGCACAAGGAAATCTCGTCAGCACCAAGATCATTCTCTTCCCCCAGGCAAGCAGGCACGACCAACTGAAATACATGAGTGATGCTCAGCAACATACGCTCAGTGGGAGAAGCAAAGAGATACAGTTCCTGTTAACCATTTTGTTGATCAGCCTTGAACACAGAGCAAAACAGTTACCTTCTCTACAGAGGCATTCCTTATTTTTCCCCCCACCTTCTTTCACACTTGCTTACAGCTTGTTTTGGCCCGCCTCCTGGTAGCATGAGCTTTGATGAATGACGCATGGTCATCCATCTTCGAGTGCTACACTTCAATGATGAATTGAGTACATTTCGAAAGCAGTCTGAGAAAAAACAAAATTGATAGCCGCAGGAAAAAAGAAAAAAGGGAGAACGAAAAAATGTTGGGCAACAGCTATAGAGTTTAATGAGGTGAGACTGATGTACAAAAAAATATTCACTGCACAAAGAAGTGAGACACCAAACAGCACAGAGGACCAAGTTCCAGGTTTTGAAGTCACTAATCTGGAAACATCCAGGGGAAGAATGCAAGCGTCCATCATGCAAGATTCCATATCTCATTTACTTTTGTAAGTCCTCCGTAAGTGCTTCTAGACCTCTAGAAAGCCTCCCCAATAAATTTCCCCATTTATTTCACCTTCCTCCACTGTACTAAACACACACCATTTCCTGAACACCGCATCTCCTCGTTAAGAGATGAGACGTTCTTACACTGCTTTGTGCTCCTGGTTTCATCCCACAACTTACACTTACCTATCCAAACTGCACGTGAAGTTCACCAGTGATGCAGAGGAAGGACCTTGTTTGTCTCCTCACCTTCCCCCAATGCAGGACTACAAATTATCAGGACAGTATCCAAGCTGTATCTCAGAGTGTTGTTGTGCTGGTCAACTCTAAGACGATGCCCTTTGCCACTTCTATCTATAATCATATTGTGCTTACAAGTAGCTCAGAGCAGCATCTGGATGCAACTCACCTACAGTGTCTTAATAATTTAGTCCACCATAACCCTAATTCTGAATTAATTTCATTCATGGATTTTGCTTCTTCAGCAGAACCTCCCAGTGACATCTAGAGGGCAAAAGGAAACATCCGAGCAGATCCCTTTGCCAGGGCCAGAGCAGTGCTGACCGACCACTCACTATACAAAGTTTCCTGAGCAGAATTTTATACCAGGTGTAGCTATTCTTTACATAAGACCCAAAGCAAAGCACCACACTCCTTCTGATTAAGTGATGAGGTCCCATAATTAAGATGATTCTCACACACAGATGCAAGATGAAGGTAGGATTTGTTTGCATAACTGAAATCATCTACACGAAGAGCTGATTTTCACTAGTGTTTCTTTAACTTAGATTTTCCGGTTGGGTTAGACAAGACACTGAGGTCAAAGGATCTGTCCTGAACTAAAGTGGTTTGAAGTAAAATTAGCTTCCAGGACTGATTAACTTCCAGGACTGTCCATGACTACCACATTCTTACTAGGGATTCTAACACTGGATGCTGCCACTGTTTCTATTACTTTTTGAATATATTACTGTCAGACTTTAGCTGCAATCAGACATCACATCAGACAACAGCAGTCATGTCACAAGTCACCAAGCTGATTTCATCTATGCCTCAGATCTGGAGGTCTGAGATCATGACTCCTTCAAATGCAGAAGTCTGACATGTCATATAACATTTGCTACCACAGCAATACCTTATTTTTTGCCAAGGTCAGCCTCTCATTTAACTTTTTATTAATACCAGGATGGTACCTGAAAGTCTCAGATCAGAATCCATGGAGTCTTCTAAACTATATCAGTCGATCACCCCTAAAGATCCAACAGTTTAGTGACATGTGAGGGAATATCACCCCTGTCCAGGTAGTGAACAGACTGCAAGTTAGGGAATTACCCAAATGCACCCACAAAGCATTTGGCAGAGCTATAAACTGAAACCCATTTTCCATCCTCCCACTCAGCAAATCTCTGTTGGATCGGGGGACGCTCCTCTGCACATTAGCTCTGCTTTCCTCTTGCTCCATTTTTTAATTAACTTCTCCGGATATCTAGAATGACTCTTGATAAATCATTACTGTCAGGCATTCCGAGAAACATTTCAAACCTTATCAGAGATAAGAAATCAAAACAACTCTAAAAGCTGCTCATAAAGAAGCACTCCCAGTTTATTGCAGCATAAACCTCCAACCTAGATTTAATTCCAGTGGCAGAAATGGGACCATGTTTATGAACATCACTTATGAACAACGTACCTTGTTCTCAGATTCCCCTGCTGAGGCAGTCCATCGTAGACAGATAATACATCAAAATCTTCCTCTAATGCAAAGGACTGGAAAACAAGCTGTATCCTGTTCTGCTCCTCAGCAGTGATTGTCCACGTACAGTTTGCATAATTTGGATATCCATATGGAAAGCCTGGACTCTGTATTGTTCCGTTTGGGCCCTGCAAAATGTGACTGCAGTTCTGGGCTGGCAAGAGAAAAAACAAAAGTACAAAGTCAAATAACATAGGATACACTTTTAACATCTTCACCATCAAAACGGATCATACAGAATTCTTTCCACTGAATTTCTTTTCAGTTCATGGTCCCAGGGACCAGATAAAGGTAAAATCTAAAGACACATCTTTGTCCTCCCTGCAAGAACCTGGACCCCAGACATCCATCTCTTGGGCACTGCTCCCTCTAGCTGTAAACATCATGGGCTAATTACAGCTGGATTACAGCAGCTGCTGACTGTAACTGTGAAACAGATGCTCACGCAGACATCCTTTTACAGCCCACAACAGAGTCCAACAGGCCCTTCATTATACACCGTGCACGTAGGGATTTAACACGTTTCAAGAGTGTCTTGCTGTGCCGGGTACCTCAAGCACGAGGGATTCAGAGGCCACAAAAAGTCAGAATGACAATGCCAAAGCTGACCAACTTTTGCCCTTGGTTACGCTTGAATAAGAGACAGAAGATCGGGACTCAACTGCGCACACAAAGAGTGACAGACCACCCCTCACCTTGAAAGGCCAAAAACTGTATTGGATCTAATACATAATGAGGAACTGAGTCACCAGATGAGTAGTCCTGTCTGGACAAGGATGCATGAAAACTGAAGGGCAAAAGATCAGAAATTAAAGTTGTTTCAACTCCAGAAAGAGCAGGTCACAGTTCAAAGGCTTTTAACAAAACATTCATGTTTAACAAACAAGCCATTCCTGAATAGTTATTTGGAATAAAAAACAAAGGAAAACCCCAAATTTTTGCACCTCCTTAGAATACCAGTTCTTTTTTCCCCATCCACATTCTTTCAGGTAAAGATCGCTCACTAGCCTGAAACTACCTCCTGGCAGGGAAAAGAGCCGATGGTTTTTATACAGGGCCTTTCCATGCAGACTGCCGCAAGGAAAAGGCATGTTCCCACTCAGTCTCGGGTCTGCGTACCGCGAACTGACACCTGTACCACTGCAAAGCAATATGGACCGTGGCCCAGTACCAAGAGCTGCCATCACCAGTAACACTACATACCCCTGTTAGACCTGATGGGGTACCTGGGAAAGATGTTGCTGGCTAGACCCAGCCTTCTCAGGCTGCTTTGTTTTCTCTCACCCAGTTCTGAAAGGTTTCAGCTCCTCATGCAGGCTCACCACATAGCAAATGTCTTCCAATCAGTATTCCTAAGGAGCTGCTGTAGAGCTGCATCTCCTGAGATCAAAAGCCCAGTCCTGTACCCACCCACTAAATACTTCAACGCCTCCCTCAAATCCATTTTCCTTCCCCAAAGCAGTACCTGTGAACACTCCATCCCAAAGATAAAGATCAACTGCCATGGTGTACAAATTCTGGATATATGAGATTTTTCTTCTCTGGGGAAACAGGTACATAAGTATGTTTTGGGAACTGCCAAAATGACAAATTCTCCTTAGTGTTTTCCCCTCTCTTCACTGCTACTCTTCCGGAATGTCTTTTGATGCACAAAGAAAACTTCGCTCTAAACTGGTATACGTCCTACTGGCTTTAATAGAATAACTCTTCCACACCAAAGCTAAATTCCAGTCAGTTTGCAAAGCAACTGCTGTGCGACCAAAAGCAGAATTTCACCTTCCTATAGCCAGCACCAGAGCTGCTGCTCACTGCTGCCTGACTTTGCTCTGGCTTTTCTTACTGATGCTGGATTGTTTACCCGTTTATGTAGATAACCAAGGCTTTCAAGCTGAAATGAATTAGATTAGAAATTACTACTTTGATTTCTCATTGCTTTTTTCAAAGGCAGCAATGGCATTTGCACTTCTGAGTGCCAACCAGCTACAGGTAAAGAACTGCAGAGCAGTGCTCATTAAAGCCCATTATAATTAGATTGACCTACTTTGGTGTAAAAATATTTAGTGGAACTTCTCTCTGCAAGATGAAGTTCACACCTTTATGAATCTAAAATGGTCAATCATATTTACTACCCAGGGAATCTTTTTGCATCATGTTTATTATGTCAATGAGAGTTAGGACAGCCCATAATCCACCAGGGACTAAAACTGAGCTAGGCACATAACTCATTAACAAAGGCAGACTAGAGTACTTTGCATTTCTATGGCACCTGGCATCTGCCTCCCTCGGTGCATTTTGTCAATATAATACATACATAATACACACGAGAGTCAGATCTACCTCCCTCCTCCACTTCAGCTCCATTTATTTCTGGAGTTCACGAAAAGCATGCATTAACTTTGTGCCAAAAGCTGCACAGGACTGGGAATATTACTGTTATCAGAGTGGTAAAATTAGGCCTGGTTTGGTTTAATAACTTGGAGACTGCCAAAGATCTATAAGCTTCAGTCCTCTAAAATTCAATCACATCCTCTTCAACCAGACTGGCACTCAATAGGCAATGTGGGGATATTGAATCTGTCTCTGCTGCACATTTTTTATTTTAATCATAAGTAAATGTCATCGGAACAATTTAAGGAAATTGGGAAATTAAAGAGGCTGTATCTCTCCATTTCCTGATGGTATAAAAGCTACTGATGTTGCATGAAGTTCAGGAAATAAATTGAAGGTCAGAGAAACATTGTTCCAAATGCTTCCAAGGTCATATGAAAGGCAGCAAGTTCTAAGATCAACATAAATTTATGCTGTCCTTGCATAATCAGTGATTAATACAAAGAACAAAGGCCAGAAAAATGTACAAAATCTTAAACCTAGCTGAATAAAAAAAATGCATAATAGAAAAATAGGACACCGTTTTATGACCTATCAAATCAATCTACTGAAATATTTGTGCATTCACGATTCTGACCAAGATGTGCTTTGGACACAGCTAAAAGAAAATTGCTTATTGCAAACAAAAATTAGTTTTCCAAAAGCTGACAATCTGGAAAGTAATATATTCTTCATCAGCTGTAATAGTAGGGAACTTCATTTATATTGGACGCTGGTGGAAAAAGTCAGCAGGCACAGGCAAGAGATCCAGGAAGCCCAAGAGAATTTATGCATACTCTATAATTTGCTTTCAGGTTTGAGTTAGTTCAGCTCAGGCTTGACTGCCAAAACCTTATCTAAATTCTAAAGTACATGACATGGAAACACTCAGTTTCTCCTCTGAAGACTTGCAAAAACAATTCTCTTTATCCCTTTGGCCCAGGAGCATGAATAAGTAGAAAAGTATGAAAGGACAATGCCAGTATCTGTTCCAGGTGAATTGATATTTGACGGAGGACAACATTCTTCCAAAATTTCTGCAGCGTTCTCTCCAATTCAGAGGTTTGGCACAAGGCACCTCCACACACCTTACTCGGGTAACGGGAATGCAGCAGCTTCCCCAGTGGATGAGTCAACCACTCGCCTTGCCCTTTATCCCCGCTCTGATGGAGCTACGCCAGGTGACCACAACAAAACAGGGGCAACGACAGGACACCCTCTACCCAGGGACCACCTTCTTTACACCCTCTGTAGGTTAACCATCAGCCCTGGTATCAGAGGAATTACAACTCTTCCAGAATGGTTGCGTTTCCCCCTCTCAATTTGCCACTCTTTATTCAAAAGCTACAACAGTGAATGAGAAAGGTAAATACACAAAGCTAAGGGATCAGATGTCGCTTGCCAGAAGGCTCAGCATGGCAGTGTAAATATTTACATAGATATTCCAGCTTTTAATACTATTATTCATGGACTTATACTTTCTGAAGGTGTAACGCCAACGTGGAACTCGGTGGATATGCGTTTGTGGGCACACATCCTGTTTTGTGATGGAGATGACCAGTTTGAGAACGGAGCTAATTCTAACTTGTACTCTGCCAATGCAACCTGCTATTTTCAGTTCTGGAAAGTGGTTCATTATGAGAGAGTATCTTTTTTAGTGAATGCATCAGTGTAATTTTATTGCAGTAGCACTTAAAGTTTCTAGACGAGGACAAAGGCATTATCGTACTTGGCACTGTTCAGTGGGCAGAGTCCTTCTCCAAACGGATCACAATCTAATGGGGAGGAGAAAACCACAACCCGAAGAAACCCACACTAGTGGAGGGCCTGGGGTTTTGCAGAAAGACACCCTGATCCAGGGGCACAACCATTTCCTCAACGACTGAGCTCAAAAGTCATCTTCACCAGCCTCCACTTACAACACTTGTTTTGTGCAATATATACTGCTTGAACAGTGTAAACAGACTAACCAGCCTCAGCTCTGGCTCATATGCACAAGGAAAATGATGAAATATTTACTTTGCAACATGCTCATAGAACAACTGCGTTTCTAACACAAATATGGGCTGCCTGTGGCATTTGATAATACACAGTTAATCCACATGCCACAAAACTTAACATGACTGGACACTTCAGCAAAAAATAAATATCAGCTGAATACAGCTCTGGCTGCCTCTTGCTTGAGCAGGAAAGCTGCAATCCACTCAAGCTTCATTCCGGGTATCAATCAGCCTCTTGCCACAAGGAGGGCAGGAAGAATGTCCTTGTACTTAAAACCCAAGACTTCTTTTGACAGTACAAGCTATGTGAGTGAGAGAAGTTAATGGAAGGTTTACTTACACTGTATATCTGAAGTTGTTTAGACACTTGAGCATGGGACTGATCGTGTCAGTCACTCCAGCTTTAGAGTAGCCTCTGTCTAATGCAACGTAGCTAGGTGAGTTCTGGAGCAGAACCAGTTCACCCCCACAACGACTAGCACGTGGGTAGCATTAACTGGTTCTCACGTCTTCGACATCTCGTGACTGGCAGTCATGATAGTCACTGCACATTGATCAAAACTAACCAGGTGACATTTATGAAGAGGGAGACTCAATCGTTCAAGCACCTTCATGGCCACAGAATTTTGTTATTTCCTTCAAATACGCAACATTTGCATACAGGAGTGAGCTGCTCTGGCTGCTGTACTCTTCAAGTCCCTGGCTGGGACTGGGTTTCATCACTTGACATAGAATTTCAGCAGCTCTGCAGGCTCAGATAAACTTGTACATTCAAATTCTGTCACTACAAATCTTCACCAACTTGCCAGAAGCCAAATAACAAAGGCTTTGCCTGACACCACAAGTGCAAAAGAAATGGGTACAAAACATCATCTTCCACCTACTTCCAGTTCCTTACACTTACCAGGCCAGATCCACAGCAGTGTAAATCAAGGAAGTATTTTAACTGTGTTGATTTACACCGTATTAATACCTAAGGAAGAAATACTTGACAGAGAGGGAAACAGAATTTATTTCTGAAGTGCTTCCTAAAATGTAAGTTGATGCACTTTGTTTCTCAGCAGAATAGAAATCTAATTTAGCAAACATTGATGTATGGTCAGTGCACAATTCAAAAGGAACAAATATCAAATCAACTACACTGACTTGCTCTCAGCAGTATCATCTATTG
This sequence comes from Sula dactylatra, assembly GCA_013389905.1. Lineage (NCBI taxonomy): Eukaryota > Metazoa > Chordata > Aves > Suliformes > Sulidae > Sula > Sula dactylatra. The sequence continues at coordinate 195,383 of WEKW01027079.1, forward strand.
GTGATACATGGCTGTCTTCTCCTTAATGCAGTAGTTTTTGGTATTGTCATTTCCTTTAGTTATTGTTACTTAGGCACAAGTGTTTCTATTTTGTGGTTTTTTAGCCTATTCAATGAAACAGATGAACATAAAAAAACCACCTTTCCCCAAGAAAACTGAAATCTATATCCTGCAGACACACAAATACATTCCATCCTGGCCTAAAATACCAGGGACAAATCTTGCTCACACATCAGCAACTTCTCAATTTCTTCTATTTACATTACTGTCCTGAGTCATTCACCTTCATTACATAAAGTTCTTCAAACCAAGCCACTAGATCCCAACTCAGAAATAGCACTCAAATGCTGACATAGGTTTTCAGCGTTCCCTGAGAGCACATCTGGAGGCTGTGACAAGTAGGGTGGAGCTCAAGGATGGAGACACATGGTTAAAACAGCCAAACTCAGTACAGAAGTGCCCCAGCTTTCTTTGTGGGATGACACATGCGAAACCACACGAGACTCATTCAGCTTCTCACACAACTGAGTACATGCCACAGGACAGGATCAACACCTTGGGTCTCCACAGAACACTCCCCTTCGCGTGAAGGCACAAACCATGGTCTGAAGAAGCCCCAGAACGGGGGTGTCAGGAGTGCGTTGTGAAATGTTCCTCCCAGCCAGCTTCTTCACACAGGTCTTTTCAAAACCATCTCCCCAAAAAGAGCATACCAAAAACTCACTCCCTGTATTGCACAGTTCATCTTTAAGAACTCCTTTTTTCTCTTAAACATTGTTTGATCTGCCATCTAAATAGGAAAAAATGTTCCTTTTCCCAATGTTTACCATTTTTAATCATTTATCAGCAACTAATTATTCTTCCTTACACAGTAGCCTTCTAGATCATTACAGACAATCACAAACAGTAAGTAGTTTACCCATAGCCTAGCTTTGTCTCTCTTGTGCACAGATTTTAAGTGAACAAACAGGGAAAGTACCTTCACACTTCATAAATCTAAGCCTTGTTTCCCTGAGTATTCACCTTTTCATAGTTTTAACTTAACCTACAGTCTTATATCAAAGCCTTCTGGGTAATAAATAATGCAGAGACATTCCATTAACTATAACTTTTAATCAAAAGCCAGTGGATCCAAGAACATCATCAAGGGAATGATTTACACCTCAGATAGCCACTGCCTTTTTCTCTCTGAACACATGGAGTGATAAACTGAAGAATACAAGGGCAAAGAACATGCCATTTTATCTGCATCCAGCTCATGCCACTACTGCCAAGTCCAGAAAGAATTATAACATCCACCTCAAATCAAAAGCAGTATGTGAGTTTTCAGCAGGATGGCACAATACTGTGATACCGCAAATCAAACATATCATTCCTGAAACCAACTTAGTCACCTCCAGTTCTCTGGAGAGAGAGATTACTTCCCTTCCATTCCAACAGTCTTTCACTCCCACTCTGTCATCACTTTCTGTCCCTTTTAGTGCTGCCCAGGCTTTTAGACTGTTATTGCAGAGATCTGTTACATTTAGGCATTGTTCCAACGTTAGCATAACAATTCAATTTTAAGGGCTTCCCAAGTAGAAAGAGAGGAACAGAAAAGATGATGGTGGAGCAAAGATGCTGTAATAACGTATTTAGTTTTTCCCACATGGGCTCTCCCTTACTCTCCCAACTAAAAAATTTGTCTTGCAAAATTACGTGCATTTCTTACACGTTTGGGATTTCTAGTCACATTGCTGACCTTGGAGCTCCCCAGCAAAAGCTCCAGCCAAACCACCTTACAACTGGAAACTACAAATACTTGCACAGAAGAGGGAAGGGAGGTCTGGAACTTCCAACTGTCACTGCAGCATCCTCACGCACTGCCGCGCTGCTCTGTGGTCACGTAACATTTCCAACGTATCTTAGAAATGACACTTACATATTTCAGATTAGGAAAAACCTGGACAAAAGCATCGTAGCTCTCCATTTCCTTAATAATAGGATGAATCTGGGCCAGACATTACCTTAGACCATGGCATTTCCTCCTACCTACACTGGACTCAAAGAACAGTTTATTCTCCCCAGCTGTTTCCTCCTGAGACAAGCGATTTTCAAACCTGCAGCTCGTAATGCCTGTGGGCATCTGTGAAAGGCAAAAAAGGAGAATAGCCTCAAGTCTACTCCTTTCAATTCTCTAGAAATGCAATAAGCACCTACATAGAAATAAAAGTACCTAACACCAGAAATGTTGAGGTCAGATCCAGAAATGTTGGAAAGCACTATTATAGAATAAATGAACGCAAGCTGTTCAATGCTTCCTTGTTCAATGGTATTTCTGAACCCCCACTGAGGTTCTGGACTCTCCCCAGCTGTTCTATATCTGTCCCAAAGTGTAAAGTCAAAACCCGGACAGAGTGCTCCAGCTAAGCCCAAGCCTGAGCTGGATGCTGCCTCATCCATGGGGTCGGGATGCCAACTGTCACCCTCCCAGTACACTCCCTCCTCTACACCAAGCTACCCTTCTCCTTTGAGAGAAGTCTTTTCTGCTTTGTTATAATTTGGTTTTTTTCATGACTGAACCTTGAAAGGGCATATACTTCCAACAGCAAGGTCAAAGGAGTTTTTGACATGCTGTAGAGAAAAGAGGAAACATCCAATTTCAGGTAACATCAAAAGCCGTTGCAGGACAAAACTTGAAGTCACAAGAATATGACACTGCACATATGTCCTGTCTTACAGCTGCACTGCAGTCCCCTGACATGCTGAGAGGCCAAAGACTTCAGCTGCTGGAAAGTAATGCCTCATTTGGTTAAGCTAGAAATTGCCTAAGTGAGTACAGTGGTCATAACAGCAGCTGCCAGATTTTCCCTTGAGGCTCAAGTCCTCTGTTCTTAACAGAGGGAGAGTGGGAGGGCAGCACGGCGCGCTGACCTGACACAGGCTGTCCCCTGCCAGCTTGCTTCATCCCTACCCTGGAATGACCTGGAAACAGACGGGACTTCAGTCTTCGAGACCCTCATCAGATTTTTTTTTTTCCCTTTTTATTTAAAGATTGCTATCAAAGGGAGGATGCAAAAATCACACTACCTGTTGTGCAGCTGTTAAGAACTTGAGCTGTTCTGTAGCAAATACCACAGCACATACTGCTGTTGGGTTATCAAAGAGACACTACAGTGTCATGCTGGCTTTCCCCAGGTGCATGCTATATTTCTCAATCACTCCTGCAGATTTATATACCACCTTATCATCTGTAAAGTTAACAATCTAAACAGAATGAAAGCAAGCTAGAAAACAGGGGAAGTGGTTAGGAATAAAGACTTGCACAGTGAGGGGAGAGGGAGATGGATTCCCTTCTATTTCACTGATAGAAGGGGAAGCAGGAGGGCTTAAGAACTAATACTGGAAGATATTAAAAAATTACTTTGGAGTTATTTTAATACACATCTAGAAAATCCCTGGTAACACTTTTAATATAAGCAGTACTAAAGTAAATATGAAAGAAGGCTGTGTTCATCAAGACACAAATATGTTTTCCTGACTATTTACAGCAGTGATCTTCAAAAATATTGCATTTTATTTGCACAAACTCAAGCTAGCTAGTTAGAGACACAGGCATGCATACCACTCCATACACCACCCGATCCAATATCCAGTGGAGACCAATGGATAACATTAGAAAATATTTCAAACACGCATAACAAAGAAAACTTTGCTTAGCCAATACTGATGAGGACTATAAATTACTAAATTACTAATTACTCCACAACACAGAACGCCTCTGTATCTTTCCACCAAATCTCAGTTTTCACCATCTTGCTTGAAAACATGGTGACAAGGACCACATTGATTGCTTCATCTGGAAGGCTCCTGAAACGTGCATTGGTTGAACAAAGTAGTGAAACGGGCTCTGCCTGTTCTGACTGTATCACAAAAGAAGAGATTGTTTCCATGCTCTGCTGACCTACAGAGATCGTGTTTAGCCAAGCAGAGTTTGTTGATGCAAGGAGTGTACACAGAAAGAAAGAAAACCCCGAACCTTTTAACAATGAACAAAGCATAGGAATCTTGTCAGCGAGGCTACATATACTACAGCTCACACCGCTTTAAGCAGAGTTGAGCTTTATCAACATAGTAACTAGAGTGAAGATTTGCCACAGTGGCATCTCTCTGTACTTGCCTGAAACCAGAGAAAGGGACTCAAGAATAAGATTCCCACATAAAGTGAAGATCTGTTTCCTCCCACTCTATCCCATACAATAAGCATCAGGCAAATCAAAGGCAGTGATATGGGTATGGGAAGCATTTGCAATTAGTACTGAACACAAACAGAATCAGGAACATCTCACACCCCCCACACCTCCAGGCTGTGCTTACTCTGCAAAAGGATGATGCTCCTCCCCTCCGGTCCTGTGGGGAACTGACATACTTTCCACTTCCTCAAAGCTGAAAGAGAAGCACCTGGAAAAGGAACTGCACTTAGCTCATGAAACACACCAAGTTCAGTTGCTGAGCTCCACTTAGGTACAAGTCTTTCACATAGCCATTCGCAGAGAATGCAGGAGGACCTGGAGCGTATGTGGAGCCAGACTAAAGCCCCTAGCCTGGAACTCATGCTAGGCTACTGCAACCAAAGCATTGTGGAATCAGCCAACAGAAAATATCAACAAGACGGACAATTCAGAGCTGCAGCCAAGCTACTGAGCCTGCAACGGGGCAATCTTTGCTGGCAGTAGGGAAGTCTTAGCCTGGCAGTGGTGTCCAGAACATCATCCCTGACTGCAGCCTGAACACACCGCCGTGCTAACACAGCTGTACCCTACTGGGATTCAAGCTGGCCTCTCCAGAGCATTGTGCCACATGGAAATAGCAGCACTGTCAACACCAGGAAGAGAATCTCTAGCACTTCACTGCACTACAAGGTGTGAACATACCTGCTGACTGCAAATCAATGCCAGAGACAAGCCAGGTTACACAAGGTCCTCACTCTTCTGTGCCTCTCATGAGCATTCTTTAGCATGAAATAACCACCTTATCTTGGATAAGCAAAAAAACCTAGCGACTTGCTTCGCAGGTAACAAGAGGAAAAAAAAAAAAAACCCAAACTTGTGAGGTAGCAGGCAGGAGTGTTGCGCTAAGAATGCACTCAGAGCCATCAGCAAGGGCGAGACTCATCCATCCAGTATATCGACATGTTCAGGATTCGTACATCTGCTACAGAGCCCAACACCCACTGCTGTAAGCGTTCACTAGGCAGGCCAAACCAGCCAACTCAGCTTGTGCTGCTCTGGTTCCTTGCAGTACCCTGTTCTACCTACATCCACTTCTGTCCTATGACAAAAGTCATGAGCAGTACTTTATTTCACAACCTTTGTGTTAGAATGAAGGACATTTATTCTTCCATTGCACTTCACAAGTTACCGTGGTCTCATCTTAACGGGGCTTTAAGGAACCTTGGCTGAAATACGCTAATGCATTAAGATTTTAAAAACCCCAAACAAAAAACCTCCAAGCTGAACACCCTAGGAAGAGACAAGAGCTTTAAACACTTGAAAAACAAATTATGCAGCCACAGCTGGCTATACTTTAAGCATACACTAATGTTTCTCCCCCAGAGCTGCTTCTAAGAGAAGCAGATGCACCTCCTCATGCAGATGTTACATGTTTTAGGTCTTGCCCCTCTGTTACCGCAGAACAGCATTGTCCACGGCAGCTTCAGATTCAGCTGAAATTACGGTGCATGGGCTGTGTTACAGGAATTGTTCATACGTACGTAGTCTAGCCCACCCAAAGCGCAAGGCAATGTGACTTGGCTGAAAGACTAACAAAAAAGGTTTCAAAGCCCCACATGCCACCAGGCAACTCTCAGCTCATCTGATTTTTGCAGGGCAGCGGCAGAAAGCTGTCTGTAGGAATTCAAGGAAGCCTGAAGGTCAAGAAATTAAGAGCAAGGCTTTGCAAGCCTCATGAAAAGAGGCTCTAGTATTTTTCATCACAAATTACCATTCTAGCCAGCTCCCTGACAGCCAGCGGCTCCGTCCCCATCGCTGGGTTTGCCACGATGCTGTGATGTTGCTAGGCACAGTTGCTAGGCAAAGGCACACATGCAACAGCTCAACTGCAGCTTCATTACAGGAGAGCCTTAACGAAAAAATAAAGGGGAGAAAAAATACCCTTGATTTTATATATACACAGACATTTCTTTAACTGCTAAACAACCAGTTAATGGAGTTCAGCAATTCTGCACACAAACTAGCTTTCTACTGTGTGCCTTCACTAAGAGTCACAATTCATTTCCTTCCTCCACAATATTCATGCCTTTGGTATTCAGCAACATCAACTGGAGTTTTCTGCTGAACATTGCTGGGCATTGCAGGAGGACAAGGGAAGTAGTCTGGAAGAGACAGCAGGAGACAAGGACAGAGAAGTGGCATCCCCAGACCAAAGCAGGCAGGTGTGACTACTCTTAGCAATGAGCCTCACATACACAATTTTGGTCTAGGGCCTCTTAGCAACAGGGCTCTGAGATGATGAGCCCAACAGTAATGTTTTAAGCAAAGCCAGAGGCTGCAGGTGTTCCCACATATCTCCAGGACACAAGATGTGGCCTCTTCTCTCTAGCACTACACACAGGAACAGAGACGCTCTCATCCATCTGCTTGGAATCCAGTATTTTATCTAGATAACAGTATTAGCCACCTCCAGGATCAGAAGTATGGGATGCTTCTTAAAACAGCAATAATTGAAGACTCGGAATAAAGGTTAGAGCCATGATGAGTCATTAATACAAAGAGCAGATACATGAACAAGCATTTGTAGAAATAATCAGTTAGTAATGGGTCTATCTTCGTCTGACAGGCTGCTCACCACTTACCTGCAACAGACTTTAACCAGAATATTCCAGAGTACATTAGCCAGATCCACTTAAAAGTACAGGTTACCCTGGAATGAGGAGAAGCAAGTTTCTGTGCTAGGAAGAGGGAGATTCCTGGCATCACCAGGCAATACTTCTGCCATTCAGCACAGGGAAGCAAAAGCATACATACAGTGCCTCTGACCTCTTCTTCCCAGCTACCATGCCCTGCCAGGCAAAACAGATATGAAAGGGTTTATACCACCGCTGTGCTCCCTGGACCAGTCATTTACAGCAACACAAAAACAAATCAAGCAACTGGCCGATCAGCAGTTTCACACTCACTTGACTTGCACTGTTATAAGTCACCTTTAGGTCTCCTCTGCTGATAGCACTGACACTAGCATACCTCAGACACAGGCTGCAAAAATATCAAGACACATGAGTAAAGTTCCACTCAAAGAATGCAAAAACCCGTGATCCTGTCCTTGGAGCACAGCTGAACACTTGGAAGAGTTAACAGCTTCCTCACCATGCCATTGATTGACCTTGGACAATTCCTGCTTCAGTTTACCATGAACTGCATTGCTAGCACACTGGACCTGCTCTTACTCTGTACCTAATGGATTTACTGGGTGCATTAAGTACATGTTTTAATACCAATATTCTCTGGCAGAATCTTAAAGCAATGCCTATTGTGGTCATTAATATCAGTGTTCAGAGTTTTCACACCAAATGGGATTTCATGAAATAGAGGATGGGCAAAAATCTTAGTAAAAAAGGATGGTCTCACTCTGCTTCCAGTCTGACAGAGAACACACACGAGACTTTCAGACAAGCATTACAGTGTGACCGGTTCAGACAGGTTCGACAAGATGCAAAAAACAGCAGCTGAAGGCAAATGTTCATGAGTCCAGCTTCTAAGTTTGCTGAGCCTTAAACACACTGATCAACAGCTGGGCCTGTGCTCAAAGTCTCTGGCAAATAAAATGTTGAGTGGTCTTTTCCAGTTCAAGGCTCTTGAGTTTGTCTTCCTTAATTGCATTCACTATTATAGTAATCAGTTTAAAAAAATGCGCAGATCCAGCAAGTGACTACAGATTGGACTGTAAAGCATACATATGGATGTGTGTTCATATGTGTGTGTATACACACACACAGATAAAAAGTTAAAGAACTAAAAAGCTCTTCTGGTTATTACATACTGTCTCCCTTCAGGCTTGGCAATCACACCATACAACCCCATTTATAAATACGTTAACTGTCCTGTACTTCACATAAACGTTATTCTAATTACCAACATAAAATTAATTAATGACCAGTTTACACCCATTTGTTTTCATACCAACATTTTCTCTTAGCTTAAACAGTCCCCCTCCCTGTTTTGTTTTTACCTGGCCTTGATATATTTATAGAGAATCATTAGATCCCTTTGCAACCCTGCTTGCGAAGCTAAATAAACCCTGTGCTTTCACTCTTCTAAGACATACCCTCCATGCCTTTGATCATCCCCCCTGCCAACCTCAACTCATTGCACAGGAGGAATTCAAACTGAAAAGGACAGACCACTCCAGTCATTCCAATGAAGGTTCCTCAATGCCTTATAAAAAGTCTTATCAACTTTCTTTCTCATCTCTGCTGGAAAAATCCATTAAGTTGTCTACACATATACTAAAGCTTTTGTGATTCATAATCCAGAAACTCCAGGGCTTTCTGATTGCTCTTAGTGAAACTAGATTTCACAAGTCAGGTTTCAAACTAAACACTATGTGACTTTCACACCCCAAACAAGCCTAAACAACTGGGTTTCCTAATCCTTGCAACAATTCCACCCCTCACAAGCAGCCACTCATTAGCGACCTGAAGAACAGTAATTTTCTGCAAAAGTTCACAGCTGCATAATTCCTGATGAAACCGGGAATCTTGTGCAGACCATCCATTACTTGAAATCACTTGCTCAGCTCAGAGAAGTAACACAGTTATCCCAATATTCAGCCAGAATGGCCTCTTCTCAAGGGATGCAATTTTCTCCCTTCAAAACTTTCTCTTTCAGAATTGTCTCTTAATCAATTTTGACTGCTCCCTTAGCACCACGTCTCTTCTACATGGCCATTGTCAGCATAATAATAATGCCAAGCACTTACATAGCTACTTCCATCTTCAAAGCACTTCACAAGCATTAACCAATTAATGCATATTCTTCCCATGCTGTCTCTAGTGTGAGTAACAGCCTCAGTGGGTTTTCCTGTGACTTCCCTTCTTGGCTTTTCAACTGCCCCAATACCCCTTATATTGAATCCCACTGTCAGTCTCCTTTGGAGTGTTTATGCATCACATTTTGAAGTGAGCCAGAGAAGTGCTGCACCCTATCCTGGTAACAGGAAACAGCTTTGCAACACACCATGCAAGCTTGCACGCTTTTTATCTGAAACCAAGCCTTAGCATAAGAAAATATGGTTTAACACATGTTTAAGGCACTAAGCTGGAACTTGGGAGGCCTCGGTTTGACCCGGGACTCATGGGAAGGTGTCAAAGAGATTAGGCAACTCCTTTGTGCAAGATTTCACAAAGCCAAAACAAACTCACCTAAGGACCACAAGTCCCTTTTCAAAAGGAAGTGGGCCAGATTTACAAACATTTTTATAACCTAAGAACTGCAGAGAGATGCCTTGTAGCCTTTACAAATGCACCTGAGTTTTGCAGCTAACATGTCTTCTTATAAAACCCCACTGGGCAAGTATACGCCTATTTAGGCGTCTAAACATCCTTGCAAATCTTGCCCTGGGAGTTCAAGACTCAATGAAAGTGTTCAGGATCATTCAAAGGCTTCTTAAAATGTTACTCTTATTTTCTCTCTGCATCTGTAAAATGAACTCAGTGAAGATTTAGTTTTCCCCCTTCAGTCCAGACATCCATAAAAAATGACAGGGGGCAGGCATGGTTTTCTGCTACATCTGTAATTCCCGATATGCAAATCTTGTGAATCTCAGATTTCATCTGTCTCCCACAAGTTTGGTGTTTCGCCCAGCAGTCAACCCACAAGTGAAATGAAAACTCAGAGAAGGGAGGCAAATTTGATGAAAAACATTTGTACAAACCCCTGAAAACGGACTCTACTCATAAGCAGCNAACACAAACTCATTTTCATCTCAGGTGTTAGGACTCCTTTATCTCAAAAAAATGTAAGAAAGGTGAAATAAGGTTCAAGGTGAAATCCATTTCACAAATCACAGTGAAGGCCTAATTTAAAGATTTCCTCATGATAAGTTTTCATTATTAGTCTCTATTTCCCGTTACCAAATTCACGTCATCATGAAAAGACTTAAAAGTAGCTGCAGTTT